>JAHKBH010002369.1:0-23744 GCA_019049505.1 Pachyrhynchus sulphureomaculatus
CTGATGTCGGTATATGCCAAGGAAAATTTTTTATTTCATTAAAACATTCGCGTTATATCCGAGAATTTCGAAATTTTAAAACAAAAAAAAATTGAAACACTGTTATTCAAACACGAACATGGTTATCAGGTTCTCTGTAACTGCACAAGGTAAAGAATGCTCTTTTTATAACTCTGTCAAAGCGTGATGTCGGTATCTGCTAAGGAAAATTATTTATTTGATTTAAAACTTCGCATTATAAAAAAAAAAAAAATCGAAATCGAAATTTTAAAATAAAAAAAAATTGAAACACTGTTATTCAAAAAGGAACATGGCTATCAGATTCTTTGTAACTGCACAAGGTAAAGAATGCTCCTTTTTATAACTCTGTCAAAACCTGATATCGATATCTGCTAAGGAAAATTTTTTATTTCATTAAAACCTTCGCATTATATCCAAGAACGTCGAAATATTAAAATTAAAAAAAAAAATTGAAACACTGTTATTCAAAAACGAACATTGCTATCAGATTCTCTGTAACTGCACAAGGTAAAGAATGCTCTTTTTTATAACTATGTCAAAACCTGATGTTGATATCTGCTAAGGACAATTTTTTACTTGATTAAAACCTTCGCATTATATCTGAGAACGTCGAAATTAAAAAAAAAAAAAAAAAAATTGAAACACTGTTATTCAAAAACGAATATTGCTATTAGATTATCTGTAACTGCACCAAGTAAAGAATGCTCTTTTTTATAACCCTGTCAAAGCCTGATGTAGGTATCTGCTAAGGAAAATTTTTTATTTGATTTAAACCTTCGCATTATATCCGAGAACACCGAAATTTTAAAATAAAAAAAATTGAAACACTGTTATTCAAAAACGAACATTGCTATCAGATTTTCTGTAACTACAAAAGGTAAAGAATGCCCTTTTTTATAACTCTGTCAAAACCTAATGTCAATATCTGCTAATGACAATTTTTACTTGATTAAAACCTTCGCATTATATCCGGAACGTCGAAATTTTAAAATAAATAAGAAATTGAAACACTGTTATTCAGAAATGAACATTGCTATCAGATTCTCTGTAACTACACAAGGTAAAGAATGCTCTTTTTTACAATCCTGTAAAAGCGTGATGACGGAATCTGCTAAAGAAAATTTTTTACTTGAATAAAACTTTCCATTATATCCGTCGAAATTTTAAAATAAATATGAAATTGAAACACTGTTATTCAGAAATGAACATTGCTATCAGATTCTCTGTAACTGCACAAGATAAAGAATGTTCTTTTTTATAACCCTGTCATAGCCTGATGTCGGTATCTGCTCAGGAAAATTTTTTTTGGATTTTATGTCTTCGCAATACACCAGAAAACATCGAAATTTTAAAATAATTTAAAAGTTGAAATATTTTTATATAAAATCGAGCTTTCCTCGCACATTCCCCCCCCACAAAACATGCTAAAAAATGTTCTTTTGTATAACCTTGTTTAAACTGCATGGCGCTAACTGCTAAGAATTTTTTTTTTGAATTTAAATCTCCGCAATACACAGCATCGAAATTTTAAAATAATTTAAAAATTGATATATTTTTATACAAAAACGAGTTTTCCTCGCACATTCTCTGCTACAACACATGTTAAAGAATGTCCTATTTTATAACCCCGTTCCAAACTGCATGTCGGTAACAGCTAAGGAATTATTTTTTTGGAATTTATGTCTTCGCAGTACACATGAATACATCGAAATTTTAAAAAAATTAATAATTGAAGCATTTTTTTATACAAACACCAGCTTTCCTCGCACATTCTCTGCTACAACACGTGTTAAAGAATGTCCTTTTTGTATAACCTTGTTCTAACTGCATGTCGTTAACTGCTAAGGAATTTTTTTTCTCGTCTTTAAGGCTTCGCAATACACATAAAATCATCGAAATTTTAAAATAAATTAATAATTAAAATATTTTTATACAAGAACCAGACTCCTCGCACATTCTCTGCTACAACACGTGCTAAAAATTGTCATTTTGTATAACCCTGTTCAAACTGCATGTCGCTAACTGTTAAGGAATTTTTTTTTGACTTAAAGTCTATGCAATACACCCGAAAACATCGAAATTTTAAAATAATTTAAAAATTGAGATATTTTTATACAAAAACGAGCTTTCCTCGCACATTCTCTGCTACAACACGTGTTAAAGGATATAAGTTTGTATAACCCTGTTCAAACTGCATGTCGTTAACTGTTAAGGTTTTTTTTTTTTTTACTACGCAATACCCACGAAAGCATCGATATTTTAAAATAATTTAAAATTTGATATATTTTTATACAAAAATGAGCTTTATTTGCACATTCTCTGCTACACCACATGTTAAAGGATGTCCTATTTTGTAACCCTGTTCAAACTGTATGTCGCTAACTGCTAAGCAATTTTTTTTTGGACTTTAAGTGTTCACAATACACATGAATACATCGAAATTTGAAAACAAATTAATAATTGAAACATTTTTATACAAAAATGAGCTTTCCTCGCACATTCTCTGCAACAACACATGTTAAAGAATGTCCTTTTGTATGACTTGTTCAAACAGCATGTCGCTAACTGCTAAGGAATTCTTTTTGACTTTAAGTCTTCGCAATACACAAGAAAAACATCGAAATTTTAAAATAATTTAAAAATTGAGACATTTTTGTACAAAAATGAGCTTTCCTCGCACGTTCCCTGCTATAGCACATGTTAAAGAATGTCCTTTTGTATAATCCTGTTCAAACTACAAGTCGCTAACTGCTAAGGAATTTTATTTTTGTCTTTAAGGCTTCGCACTATACATGAAATCATCGAAATTTTAAATTAAATTAATAATTCAAATATTTTTATGCAAGAACCAGCCTTCCTCGCACATTCTCTGCGACAACACATCTTGAAGAATGTCCTCTTGTATGACCCTCTTCAAACTGTATGTCGCTAACTGCTAAGAAATTTTCTTATTTTTTTATTTCGACTTTGAGGCTTGGCAATACACATGAAATCATCGAAATTTTAAAAAATAAATTAATAATTAAAATATTTTTATAGAAGAACCAGCCTTCCTCGCATATTCTCTGCTACAACACATGTTAAAGAATGTCCTTTTGTATAACCCAGTTCAAACTGCATGTCGCTAACAGCTAAGGAATTTTTTTATTTCGTCTTGAAGGCTTCACAATATACATGAAATCAACGAAATTTTAAAATAAATTAATAATTAAAATATTTTTATACAAGAACTAGCCATCCTCGCACATTCTCTGCTACAACACATGTTAAAAAATGTCCTTTTGTATAACCCTGTTCAAACTGCATGTCGCTAACTGCTAAGGTTTTTTTTTTCGCCTTTAAGGCATCGCAATACATATGAAATCATCTAAACTTTAAAATAAATTAAAAATTAAAATATTTTTTATATAAGAACCAACCTTCGTCGCACACTTTCTGCTAAAACACATGAGAATGTCCTTTTGTATAACCCTCTTCAAATTGCATGTCGTTAACTGCTAAGGATTTTTTTGTCCTCTTTAAAGCTTGGCAATACAAATGAAATCATCGAAATTTTAAAATAAAATAATAATTAAAATATTTTTATACAAGAACCAGCCTTCCCAGCACATTATCTGCTACAACACGTGTTAAAGACTGTCCTTTTGTATAACTCTGTTCAAACTGCATATCGCTAACTGCTAACAATTTTTTTTTTTTCGTCTTTAAGGCTCCGCAATACACATGAAATCATCGAAATTTTAAAATATAATAATAATTAAAATACATTTATGCAAGAACCAGCCTTCCTCGCACATTCTCTGCTACAACACGTGTTAAAGATTGTCATTTTTTATAACCCTGTTCAAACTGCATGTCGCTAACTGCTAAGGAATTTTTTTTTGTTTTTAAGGCTTCGCAATACACATGAAATCATCGAAATTTTAAAATATATTAATAATTAAAATATTTTTATGCAAGAACCAGCCTTCCTCGCACATTCTCTGCTACAACACATGTTAAAGAATGTCCTTTTGTATAACCCTGTTCAAATTGTATGTCGCTAACTGCTAAGATATTTTTTTATTTCGTCTTTAAGACTTCGCACTATACATGAAATCATGGAAATTTTAAAATAAATTAATAAATAAAAATATTTTTATGCAAGAACCAGACTTCCTCGCATAATCTCTGCTACAACACGTGTTAAAGATTGTCCTTTTGAATAACCCTGTTCAAATTGCACGTCGCTAACTGCTAAGGAATTCTTTTTTTCATCTTTAAGGCTTCGCACTACACATGAAATCATCGAAATTTTAAAATAAATTAATAATTAAAATATCTTTATGCAAGAAATAGCCTTCCTCGCACATTCTCTGCGACAACAAATGTTAAAGAATGTCCTTTTGTATAACCCTGTTCAAACTGTATGTCGCTAACTGCTAAGGATGTTTTTTCGTCTTTAAGGCTTCGCTATACAAATGAAATCATCAAAATTTTAAAATGAATTAATAATTAAAATATTTTTATACAAGAACTAGCCTTCCTCGCACACTCTATGCTACAACACGTGTTAAAGATTGTCCTCTTGTTTGACCCTGTTCAAACTGCATGTCGCTAACTGCTAAGGAAATTTTTTTTTCGTCTTTAAGTCTTCGCAATACACATGAAATCATCGAAATTTTAAAATAAATTAATAATTAAAATATTTTTATACGAGAACCAGCCTTCCTCGCACATTCTCTGCTACAACACATGTTAAAGATTGTCCTTTTGTATAACCCTGTTCAAACTGCATGTCGCTAATTGCTAAGGATTTTTTTTTTCGTCTTTAAGGCTTCGCAATACACTTGAAATCATAGAAATTTTAAAATAAATTTTTAATTAAAAATATTTTAATACGAGAACTAGCCTTCCTCGCACATTCTCTGATACAAAACGTGTTAAAGATTGTCCTATTGTAAAACCCTGTTCAAATTGCATGTCGTTAACTGCTAAGGAATTCTTTTTTTCGTCTTTAAAGCTTGGCAATACACATAAAATCATCGAAATTTTAAATTAATAAATAATTAAAATATTTTTATACAAGAACCAGCCTTCCTCGCACATTCCCACCTACAACACGTGTTAAAAATTGTCCTTTTGAATAACCCTGTTCAAACTGCATGTCGCTAACTGCTAAGGAATTTTTTTTTCGTCTTTAAGGCTTGGCAATACACATAAAATCATCGAAATTTTAAATTAATAAATAATTAAAATATTTTTATACAAGAATTAGCCTTTCTCGCACATTCTCTGCTACAACACGTCTTAAAGATTTCCCTTTTGTATAACCCTGTTCAAATTGCATGTCTCTAACTACTAAGGATTTTTTTTTTCGTCTTTAAGGCTTGGCAATACACATAAAATCATCGAAATTTTAAATTAATAAATAATTAAAATATTTTTATACGGGAATCAGCCTTCCTCCCACATTCTCTGCTACAACACGTGTTAAAGATTGTCCTTTTGTATAACCCTGTTCAATCTGTGTGTCACTAACTGATAAGGAAATTTGTTAGTTCGTATTGAAGGCTTCGCATTGCACATGAAATCATCGAAATTTTAAAATAAATTAATAATTAAAATATTTTTATACAAGAACCAGCCTTCCTCGCACACTATGCTACAACACATGTTAAAGAATGTCTTTTTGTATAACCCTGTTCAAACTGCATGTCGCTAACTGCTAAGGATTTTTTTTTGTTTTTAAGGTTTTGTAATACACGTGAAATCACCGAAATTTTAAAATAAATTAATAAATAAGATATTTTTATACAAGAACCAGCATTCCTCGCATATTCTCTGCTACAACACATATTAAAGAATGTCCTCTTGTATAATCCTGTTTAAACTACATGTTGCTAACTGCTAAGGAATTTTTTTTTTCGTCTTTATGGCTTCGCACTACACATGAAATCATCGAAATTTTAAATTAAATTAATAATTAAAATATTTTTATGCAAGGACCAGCCTTCCTCGCACATTCTCTGCGACATCATATCTTAAAGAATGTCCTTTTGTATAACCCTGTTCAAACTGTAAGTCGCTAACTGCTAAGAAATTTCTTTATTTCTTCTTTAAGGCTTGGCAATACACATGAAATTATCGAAATTTTAAAATAAATTAATAATTAAAATATTTGTATACAAGAACAGCCTTCCTCGCACATTCTCTGCTACAACACATGTTAAAGAATGTCCTTTTGTATAACCCTGTTCAAACTGCATGTCGCTAACAGCTAAGGAATTTTTTTTTCGTCTTGAATGCTTCGCAATATACATGAAATCATTGAAATTTTAAAATAAATTAAAAATTAAAATATTTTTATACAAGAACTAGCCATCATCGCACATTCTCTGCTACATCACATGTTAAAGAATGTCCTTTTGTATAACCCTGTTCAAACTGCATGTCGCTAACAGCTAAGGTTTTTTTTTTCGTCATTAAGGCATCGCAATACAGAAGAAATCATCGAAATTTTAAAATAAATTAATAATTAAAATATTTGTATAAAAGAACCAGCCTTACTCGCACATTCTCTGCTACAACACATGTTAAAGAATGCCCTTTTGTATAACCCTGTTCAAACTGCATGTCGCTAGCTGCTAAGGAATTTTTTCTTTGGCCTTTAAGGCTTCGCAATACACATGAAATCATTGAAATTTTAAAATAAATTAATAATAAAATATTTTTAAGCATGAACCAGCCTTCCTCGCACATTCTATGCTACAACACGTGTTAAAGAATCTACTTTTGTATAACCCTGTTCAAGCTGCATGTCGCTAACTGCTAAGGAATCTTTTTTTTGGCCTTTAATGCTTCGCAATACACATGAGATCATCGAAATTTTAAAATAAATTAATAATTAAATTATTTTTATCCATGAACCAGCCTTCCTCGCACATTCTCTGCTACAACACGTATTAAAGAATGTCCTTTTGTATAACCCTGTTCAAACTGCATGTCGCTAGCTGCTAAGGAATTTTTTTTTGGTATTTAAGGCTTCGCAATAGACTTGAAATCATCAAAATTTTAAAATAAATTAATAATTATAGTATTTTTATACCAGAACCAGCCTTCCTCGCACATTCTCTGACACAACTCGTGTTAAAGAATGTCCCTTTGTATAACCCTGTTCAAGCTGCATGTCGCTAACTGCTAAGGAATTTTTTTTTTGGTCTTTAAGGCTTCGCAATACACATGAGATCATCGAAATTTTAAAATAAATTAATAATTAAAATATTTTTATATCAGAACCGGCCTTCGTCGCACATTCTCTGCTACAACACGTGTTAAAGAATGTCCTTTTGTGTAACCCTGTTCAAACTGCATGTCGCTAGCTGCTAAGGAATTTATTTTTGGCCTTTAAGGCTTCGCAATACACATGAAATCATTGAAATTTTAAAATAAATTAATAATAAAATATTTTTAAGCATGAACCAGCCTTCCTCGCACATTCTATGCTACAACACGTGTTAAAGAATCTACTTTTGTATAACCCTGTTCAAGCTGCATGTCGCTAACTGCTAAGGAATTTTTTTTTTGGCCTTTAAGGCTTCGCAATACACATGAGATCATCGAAATTTTAAAATAAATTAATAATTAAATTATTTTTATGCATGAACCAGCCTTCCTCGCACATTCTCTGCTACAACACGTATTAAAGAATGTCCTTTTGTATAACCCTGTTCAAACTGCATGTCGCTAGCTGCTAAGGAATTTTTTTTTGGCATTTAAGGCTTCGCAATAGACTTGAAATCATCAAAATTTTAAAATAAATTAATAATTATAGTATTTTTATACCAGAACCAGCCTTCCTCGCACATTCTCTGACACAACTCGTGTTAAAGAATGTCCCTTTGTATAACCCTGTTCAAGCTGCATGTCGCTAACTGCTAAGGAATTTTTTTTTTGGTCTTTAAGGCTTCGCAATACACATAGATCATCGAAATTTTAAAATAAATTAATAATTAAAATATTTTTATATCAGAACCGGCCAGTAGTATAACAAGCGGGGTTCTGGCACACCTCGATGGCCACATTTTCCTTCAGCAGTGGTCCATGACCTCTACTTGACCTTTTTACAAGAAGTCCTGAAAAATGTCCTGAAATCTAGAAGAAGTGCTGAAAAATCCTAAGAAGTAGTCGTCAATGACGTCACAAGTCCAGTGGCTGTTGAACAGTGCCCTTTTGGCATATTTCCTGAACCTCTTGAAGAAGTGTATACCTGTGTCACCTGTTTACCTGTTTACCTGTTTACCTGTTTACCTGTATACCTGTACCTGTGTCACCTGTATACCTGTAATTTACCTGTAATTTACCTGTAATATCTGAAGAAGTGTTCAATGAGGTAATTTGTCCAGTGGATGTAGCTCAGTGCCTTTTAGTCACTTTTGTCGACCTTGAGGACTTAGAATAAATGTGTGTTAAATGTTGTGTATAAAATGAAATAAGTTAAAAAAAGTGAAGTCTGTAGTAGGATTTGAACCTACATCTGTTGGTTTCAATACTGCAAAACCGGGGACTTAACCTACTTAGCCAAATAGGATTCGTAATAGAGAATGCAATTGTTGGGATGACATAAAAAAGGATTGGTGAATAATATGTGAAAAGTCTGCAAAGTTGAAATTTGTACAAGAAGTAGTCGTCAATGACGTAAATTGTCCAGTGGATGTTGAATCAGTGCCTCTTTGGCAATATAAGTTGTCTAAAAGGTGTAAAATTAGAGGTAAATAGGTGTAAGATAGGTGTAAATAGATGTGAATAGGTGTAAGTGTGTATGAGAAGAAGTCTGCAAGAAGTAGTCGTCAATGACGTAAATTGTCCAGTGGATGTTGAATCAGTGCCTTTTTGGTAAAATAAAATTTGTCTAAGAGGTGTTTTAATGTTAGATGTGAATATGTGTTTAGTTAAGAAAGTGCAAGAAGTAGTCGTCAATGAGTTAAAATTTGTCCAGTGGCTGTTGAACAGTGCCTTTTTGGCAAAATAAGTTGTTGAAAATGTCTTTCTAGAGGTAGAATCGGTGTAAATAGGTGTAATATGAGATTCTGCAAGAAGTGATCGTCAATGACGTAACAAGTCCAGTAGATGTGGAAACAGGGTATCTTAACTTCATTAAAAACTTTGTAAACTTTCATTTGAGGAGAAGTTGCATTAGTTTAGATGCTCATTGGTGTGGTCTTATCAGAGTAGGCGTAACTAGATAAGAAAGGTTGTATTTGGTTGGTTGAATGTGTAAAATTAGATAAGAATCTGTGTATTTGGATAGGTGAGCTGTGAAAATGGGTGTTGTCTATTGGAAAAGGCATGTATTTGATAGGTTGTTGTGTAAAATTTGCTAATAAGAGTATAAATTTGATTGGTTGAAGGGTAAAAAATGTGTGTTATCTATTCGAAATTGCATGTGTCTGATAGGTTGAATTGTAAAGGCAAAGAAGTAAATGTATTAAAAATAGCAATGATACAATGTAAAATCTTGTAATTTGAGCGAAAACAGTAAATAACTGGCGCCGTAAAGTCGGTAAAAATGTCGAAGATAAGGCAAAATGTAAACAAAAAGTATGACTTATGCTAATTTCCTTGAATTGAAACCAAGTAAACACTTTTGCGAATTATTCTAAAAATAGAAATGACGTGATAGCTAGAATGTTCTAAATGGTCTGATAGGTCACAAAATAGATAAGAAAGGTCAAAAATAGTTGATAAGGATATGTTTTGAATGCATACAAGTGTATTAAAATTGATGAAATTTGTTAGCAAGTAAAATAAGTATGAAATGAGCTTAAAAATAGTTTTGATAGGTCAAATAATGGGATAAGAAAGTTTAGAAATTGCTGATAATGAGTTGAGTAAAATGCATAAAAGTGTTGTAAAATTGTTGATATTTACTAAAGGTGGTAAAATAAGTACGAAATGAGCTTATTGTGAGCTCGTTGAAATGTTGTGAACTCGTTGGATTTTGCTATGATATGTTATATGAGATGAAAGCAAGTTAAATAAGTAATATTTGTCAAGAATCGTAAAATAAGTACGAAATGAGCTTAAATGAATCTCAAATGAGTTTTTGGTTTGTAATAATAATAGTAAAATATTAAATGAGCCTAGCTTTTTACCGTATGTGTGGGAACGTTGTAAAAGGTTTTGTTGAGCCTAACAAAAGTATAATTTGGTCTCGTTGTATTGTAAATCTTAGTAAAATATTTGTTAAAAATGAGCTGAGCCTAGCCTCGCCTTTGACTCGTTGTGTGGGAACGAGAGGAGAATAAAACATACAAGTATGAGAACACAGATTTTTATTCAAAACTGTTTGAAATGCATTTGAAGCCTCGTCTGATTAAAAATCTTTACAAAACTACTATATATAAATTAAAAAGGAGAAAATTATTCTACTTACTAAAAATACTTAAAAGTACTATAAAACAATAAAACTAACTAAAATGTTAAGATGTAAAAAAATCTTTACACCTACTATATATAGAACTTAAAAAGGAGAAAATTATTCTACTTACTAAAAAATACTTAAAAGTACAAAATATCTATAAAACAATAAAACTAACTAAAATGTTAAGATGTAAATGTAGAGCCTGGTACGAAATGATACAAAAACCTAAATTAAATGAGAGAGTTCAACAAAAACAGATAAGAAAGATCAAATTTTTGTCGATAAGAGGATGTAAAATGTATTGGATAAAATATAAATTGCAATGTTATGTTTTACTAATAACTATATATTTGATTAGAAATATTAAATAAATGCGAGAGAGAGTTCAACAAAAACCGATAAGAAAGGTTAAAATTAGTTGATAAGAGGATGTAAAATGTATTGGATAAATTAATAAAACAACATTTTAGATTCTTACTTAAATACTTAAAAGTACAAAAATAAATAATATGTTGCCTGGTACGAAATGATACCAACAAAAACCAGTTGTTATAAAATTAAATGAAAGTTCAACAAATTTGATAAGAAAGATCAAATTTTTGTCGATAAGAGGATGTAAAATGTATTGAATAAAGTACAAATTGCAATGTTATGCTTTACTAATAACTATTTGACTAAAAATTTTGAATTGCTTAATAGTATGTATAAATGAGAGAGTTCAACAAAAACAGATAAGAAATGTTAAAATTAGTTGATAAAAAGTAGATTCGAAAGCATTAAAATAATTGAAAGACCAATAAATTTGTCATAAATTTAAATGTGTAAAATTTTTTGTTTTCCAAGTTACTACTATCACTAATTAGTTTATATTTGTATAAATCAAAATTTGTTTCCAAAAGAACAAAGATTTGACTAATAATAAACTAAGAAATAGGTTGTAAATATAATATCAATATTATTTGTCTACTAAAAAGCAAATTGGTTTAAATTATTGACTTACTTAAATACTTAAAAAATATAAAATCTCTATAAAAAATTAACTAAAATCTTAATACAAAAATTATTATAATACATTAATCATCCTGGTGGGAACGTTTACGTATAGTGGAGGCTGCCATCTTCAGTTTAGCTGAATACGGGCCGCTTATTCCTGCTATTACATTAATTCTATTCGTATATCGAAGACATTTGCGACCCATATGAAGTAGTGTATCCCTGAGCCATTCATATTCTTTCTTGCCTATGAACAGATTTTCATGTACTGGTCTGACTAATGCACAAGGCTTGTTTTTATAATAAGTTTGCATAATTAAAGGTTGTAGACAATTTTTACACTTTGATTTACTTAATTGAGTTAACATCAGGGACCAGCTCTTCAGTTGTACCATTTCAGCACTCCAACAAAATTTTAACGTTGCACCACTTCGTGAACATTTTATTACTAGCTTATATGAACATTGAGAACTTGTCATCGTGTATGATTTGACAATTTTCTGTTTTAACTCGATGAATTAGGAATTATGTAGGTGTAGATCTGAAGTGGAATTATTTTTTAAAATTTCCAAAGAGATTAAATCAGTTATATGTCACTATGTTGATAACTTGTAATTGATTCGACATAAGACATGTATGTGTTTATATAATAATAATAAATACAAATCATCCGATATGCATTTTTTAGAAACATATACTAATTATACACGTTTATCAGTATAAATGCAATTTAAATTGGAAAATTACCACTTATCTAAATAATGATGTATGGAGTCGACTAGTCGCTATAGACAAAAATAACAAAAACAAATGGATTAATTTAGTTTTATAAAATGATAAGAGATAAATGTCGAAAACATGTTTATAATAACAAAGTGATTGGAAAATTTGCTATGACTTAATTAGCGCTATTACTTAAAAACAAAACTGCAATATATAAAAATAATAATAACAAAATCTGGTGATTGGAAAAACAGTAAAAGTATCAGAGAAATTTTATATTAGTTTTATAAATATATATTTAGATGGCAATTTTATTTAACATTGTATTAAAATTTATTTTTTAAAACATCTCAATAGATTTAGTTTAGATAATTGTTCAATTAACTTATTATTCTATTATGATTGCAATAAATACTACATTGGATACATTTGTTTGATGTCGACAACTCTGACAATTCTTCATTGACACGTCTTAGTACCATATTAACATGGAAACATTCACATGTATCGGGTCCTTCTCGAACTCCAGGATGTGACCATACACATGATACGTAATGTGTTTCTAAATTATTCGTAACTTGTTTGCGATCGATAAAAGGTGTTAAATATTCTCGATAAGATATTAGTCGAATCCTTGTTTCACAACAACATGCTAATTTCTTGACAAAATCATCAATTTTTCTACAAGTTTTATATACTAAATCATCTTGACTGAATAAATTCATTTTTTGCAAATAAGATGAAATCTTTGATAATTTAATGTGTTATACTGAGATTCTCCTATAATTCTTGATGATAAGGTTAAAAAAACAACGATTGAGAAGGGATATGTATATTTAAATGGATATGTTTGGTTAATAGTCAGTATTTGATAAACATAAAATCAAATAAACAATGAGTGAAGATCGTCAACAATTATATGTAGTAACAAAAAGAAATGGACTTTGGATTAATCGTAATGCTGTTGAATTAACACCTGGTAAATTGTTAAGTGGAGTCGGTTTATATCAAAATGGAGGATGTATAGCATGTGGTGTTCGTGATAACGACCTATTTTCAGGGGGACAACAAGGAATGCATTCGAAATGTCAGGATATCTGGAAGACTGGTACACATGATCTTATAGATAAACATGTACAATCAATAATTCCAAGACCGATTGGGGAACGAGAATACCAACAACGACAACGAGAACAAAGAGGCAACCATTAGAAACTCCTTGTTAATTTTTATTACTTTTTTTATTTATTTTTTAAGTAATAGATATATGTATATGTGTCTTAATAAAGTCCTTATATCCTTAAATATTTAATGTTTTGTTTTTCTAGTATAAAGTCCTTATATTCTGAATACTTTTAGTATTTTAAATAGGAAATAATAAAACACACATGTTTGAAATTGAAAATATTTATTAAACTCGCTCTTTCAATAATTTTTCTACAAATTATTCAGTTAACATTTGGAAAAATTCCTTAAAAAATTTATTAAATACATATGATGTTGATATTATGGGATGAATATTGATAGCCATGCCAATAGTGTCGTACAATTTGTAGTACTACATTGAACTTTAGCATTGTAAATTAGATTATGATCTAAACAGGAAGGTTTTGTAGGTTTAAATGTTGGTATGTTCCATACATTTAAAGTATCTATATCAATCATCTTGAAATTGGGATTAGTATGCAAATTAGTAGTAGAAGCAGCAATGTTGTCTTGAACGAATCGAAAAACATGTTTTCCTTTTACATACAATACATCAATATTGTCCAGTACTCTATCTAAAATTTCTCCAACTTGCTTGTAATCTACATAGCCGGAAGAATATCGTAAACCAAGTTCCTTTTCAGTCTTACAAACAGCTCTTTTATTGAGTCGAGATAATTGAGCAAAGGGTATTTTGGGTTTCAATACATAATGACTTGTCTGTAAACCATTTGATATCGTAATTTCTTTAGCATGAAATTCTTCCACATACACATCATGATTATCATCATCAGCAGCAAATAAAAAGTTAAATCCCTGAATATCGAGAACAGCCAACTTCATCGTGTCACAGTTACTTTACAACTAAGAAAACTTTTACAAAGCAAACATATATAATATGACCTCTCCACAAAAATTGTTTACCTGAATTGATTTCAATATTAATCTTATTTTTGTATTTTTTTAGGGAATGGAATAAAAAATAGTTAGGTCTCTAGAAAAGTTTAAATTATTAAAACAAAAGTTTTATACGAGAGAAATATATATTTTCTTCTTAAAGGTATTTATAAAATATCTAACATCTAAACTATAATATCTGGTATCCTAATTTAATTATATCCTCCCAACTTAAATATTCATCATCATCATCATCATCATCATCCACATCCATTTCACTCTCTGTTTGTTCAATCATCTCTTCATCCTCATCCATTTTCTCCTTTAACCATTTTTCTTTTAATTTACTAAGTGGGATTTCATCATCGTTGTCATCATCATCATCATCATTTTCATCAACTTGAACTTTTTGTTGTAGTAATTTTTCTCTTAATAAATTTAAGGGTAAATGTTCTTCCTCTTCTTCGACAATTTCCATTTCCCTTAATTCCAGTAGTCTTAGTAACTCTGTATTTCTTTTAATAACGTTGTTGGCATTTACTTCTTCTTCATTAAAAAGCGACATTATTAAGTATTGGAGCAAGTAACTATTAGACGAATGAATTTTGTATTGATTTTAATACCTTTCTATACACCTATTATATAGGGGATTTAATCACATCATACATAGTCGTCATGAGAGTCAATTAGTCTATTAAAAATATAAATAAGCAAATATGTAAACTAGTGGAGTCGTTTTTATCCGGAAAAAAAAAAAAAAATGTTGTCTGATAAGGTTTTTAAGTAAACAAGATATCATTAATTTATTGCTCTAGTCACATAAATTTTCCAAATATCAACTGACGTGATTTATTTTTTTTACTGTATTTACTATATAAGCATTAAAATTTCTTACTCAGAGTCAAATTTATTTGTTGTGTAGTGAAACAAATAGTTGCTTTTAAAAATGTTGATAATTTTTGAATCTGAAGACATTAAAGTGTTACCTATCAAAACGTTATATATATTAATAAAAAACTTATTCGTGTGAGTATTGTTTCATATAATTTACTACTTATATATTTAGCTTTGATTTTAATGATTGACTTAATTAATATATAGATTATTATATCTTTTATTTCTTTCACAGACGTGGTGTGCATAAAATTGAAATTGTAAATAATACTAATCAAATTAATGTATTCTTGGACGGGGATGAAGCACCAACTAACAAATTGGAAGAAATTACCTGGATATTACCGATAAGGTATCTACACGTAGAGGCAGAGAGTGCAGAGGATGAAAAGACATTTTTGGATGCAATCCAAAAGTATCCAGGGATAAAATCCTATATATTAAATAATAAATATACCTTATAGTTTGTAAAAAAGTTTTTGTTTTCAAGTTACTAATAAACTGTAAAACATTTACCTTTGTTTTATTTACGAATAATAGTTAGATATAAGATACATGAAAGTATTTAGTTATTCATTTTAATATTGGTTTCAACTGAAAATGACTTGGGTAGTAGGAGTAAAATAAAATAATTTTAAAATTTGTCTTGATTCGTTATATCAAAAAGGTTTAAATGAAATAATTTTAATAATAATAAAGTTTAATAGAAAACGAGATAGAAATCGATAAAGAATGAATTCCTCAACAAGTTGTCCTTCATGTCAAAGTAAAATAACCTATTTGGGTCATAAATCTTATAATCAGAATACTTATTGTTCCAATTGTATTCGATATTACAAAGAGGCTTCATGGCAAACTGTACGTAGTCTAGGATATATACCAAAAGATACTTTGGAAAGAAAAAAGAACAAATTGGAAAATGAAACCAAGAATCAATTTACTAACTTAATGCCAAATAATCAATATAGATCTGTAAGAGACCGAATTGAATCATCATAAAATGAGATAGATGTGTTTTATTTATTTGTACTATTTAGTAAACTTAATAAAAAACATGTTATTACTTAAACATATCGTCTATTTTATAACTGAATACAATTTTGCAAGTATTAACTAATTACATACTATGTGATTTTATAAATCTGAGATTATTCTTCGATAAGATACCAAATAGTCGTTCGTTCGCATTTGTAACAATAATCTCGTAATCTGAGTCGAGGTCGAAGTTGTCGAACAGAATTATTACGTCTAATGATTAAATTTACTTGAGCTATATGTGGTTGAAAAGGTATACTTTTCGATTCTCTCCAACAACCACTACATAAATAAGTAAAGTTCATGGTAGCAGCAATTGTTATTTCTAAGACTATTTCCAAGATACTGATTTGTTATTCCTCAAGAAGATACCACATAGTTATACGAGCACACTGATTACAATAAACCTGTATTCGAGTTCGAGGTCTTTGATGATTTGCATATGGAACTCTGTGTGTTTCTCTCCAACAACTACTACATAAATAAGTAAAAAATTCCATGCAGATAATGTCAAGATTAGCACATACAATGATAAATTATATTACTATGCAATGAGTAGTTCAAATGCACCAATGCTCAACTATTAAATTTTAACTTTCTCCTTCTCGCAATTTTCTATTTTGTCTTCTACACGTCGACAGTCGAATAATATATTTGTCTTTCGAGTCCAAAAGTACTTCTTCTCGTTCTAAACAGTCTTTTAGATTTACGAAAATTTTCGTTTCTTCTTTCCTCTGTTGTTTTAAATCCTTTTGACATTTGGACAAATCGTTATCTAACTGATAGATTTCACGAGTCAGATCGGTCAAATTGCTTTTAAAATTTTCAATTTCCTCCTTTAAATCGGCAATTACGACATATGCTACTTTGTATTTTTCTTGACAAATTTGCAATGTTTCCGTTAGATTGGTTCTCAATAAATACAAATCCGATTCCAATTTGATATTTTCCTTGAGCAGTGCAATATGTTTCGTATAATTTAACGACATTGTTAAATTCGCAGCCAGGTATTCGTATTCTAGAATTTTTCCCATACAAATATCATTAACAGCTTGTTCATTATCGTATAAATCCATATAATTGTCCAGTGACTTAATACATTCCTGATACAGATTTAAACTGGTATTATAAAGTGAATGATAATCCTCTAATAAATATTCGTAATTTTGATTACAAGTATTATTGACATCGTCATCGTAGTTGTTTGTACTTTGAACAACAACAATAACGAGAACAAACAATAGACAGGTAGAGAACATTAGTGTGGTCAATATGAGCGAATGATAAATGAATCAAAAACTTATTTAGCATCTGTTTTTATAGAGATCGTGTTCTCCTCCCGAGAACCTCTTGAAGTCTCTAAAAAATATGGAAAATGTAAAATTTAACTGTTTAAAATGTGGATGTAAAGTTAACAAAAATATAAATAGTTACTATCGAGATCGAGTTAGAATACGTAAATATTGTACATATTGTTTAATTAATTTTGTATATAGGAAAAATAGCCTAATTTCCATGCTTCTATCAATTATAAATAGTAGGGAGAGATAACTTGTATAAAACATTTCATTAATACACACATCATATCATTCATTCAAAAATGCCAGTTATTGTACGAGTAAAATGTCCACAATGTAAAGGTGAAAGTGAAATACGAAATCAAAAATGTTTGTCGTGTGTGGTCAAAGATCGAATCAAACAGAACGATGGAGCAAAGAACGTACCTGCTTACTTTCTTTCCTTTGGCAAAGAAGAACGAGGAATCGAGAGAGAGGCTGCTGCAAGACAAGGAAACAGATAGCATCCATTTCCTGTTAATTATATATATAAAAACATACATCAAATACAATCATATTATTTGTATACTTGCTATTGACACCTACATTCTAAAATAATGGCTTGTCTAAGAGCTTGGTGGAATGAAATATCCAATTTTCCCGATTTACCTGCGAAATTTATCATTTATTTTCAAGATTTTGTCAATTGGAATATCATTTCACGAAAACAACATTTAGACGAAGATCTAATACGAACTTGTATCAATAAAGTCAATTGGCAACTTATCTCCCAATATCAGCAATTAAACGAACGATTTATGGAGGAATTTGCCGGAATGTTGGATTGGAATGCCATCAGTATCCATCAAAACTTGACTGAAGATTTTATCCGTCGACATAGAGAACGAGTTAATTGGAAATTTATTCAAAAATTTCAACGAGGAATCAGTCCCACCTTTTTACAAGAAATGAAACCCTACATTGATCAAATTGAAAATTGTTGTTGTTAAATCATTATAGTTTTCTCTTTTTTACTTAATAAAACCTTTTTCAGTACAAATTGTTTTTTGTTATTTTTAACTACATACTGCTAATACTTTTATCATTGCATAAAACACGAGTTATATTAATTATATTGTACATTCAATGTATTTGAATTTATTCCTTATCTGGTAAATTTTAACCTTCTTATCTGTTTTGAACTCTCTTTTATGTTATAAAAAGATTGAATTGGTAAATACAAGCAATTGTCTGCGTTTTCCTCTCTCACAACATATATTTTGTTTTGTGTGTGTGTGTAATTACTTAAACAGGTGAGTTTAACAGGTTTTATATTTATACATCATATCTAATTTGAATTGTTGTTTGCAGTATGTCCTCTTTAAACGTTGAATCTAACATGCCCACATCTTCATCTAATCTAATCAGTGATATGGATACAACAATTCCTACTACTACTACTACTCCTAAGGAAAAATTTCCACTTGCTAAAAAAATATATTTTTGGATGGTCTTACACATATGGGACTACTCAAATTTCTCAAGAGATTTGAAAACGTACACCTCTATAATGATGTTAAACATGAAAATAGTAGGGAATCATTAAAGACTTTTAGACAAAACCTGCACACATTAACAATTGTGAATAAAATGCAACAACAACAAAATTATAGACTATTTGAACGTTCGCCACTATCTCAATTGTATTTTTCGTTAATATTTGACTCGATTGAAAATTTTGATGAAAAGAATATCATCGACTGTATAAAGGAAATTCCAACAGAAATATTTGAACAATTTCCATCGGTAATTGTTATCCCTAATAAGTACAATCTTAAGGACATTATTTGGAAAAGTATGCAAATACAAGAGATAGATTTAATTTCAGCCGTAAAATATGTAAAGACTCAATTTAAATTTTTCACCTTATTATCCAAATACAACCTTTTCAACCAATATGTCTTTTTGCCTCATTATCCACAAATGTATGATAAAACTTACTTTTCCGACTTGTATGTACGTATAGAAAGAGCAATTCAAATACTCAATGACGACGATGATGACAACTCGAAAATAATTATTCCGGGAAATAATTCTTGTTGGAAAGCATACAAATCAGATGCAGGTTTCGATCTTTGTATTAAACACGACACATTTTGTCCCGCAGGGAAAGCTACAAAGATTGAACTGATTGAAAAAGTAAATATTCCTATAGGATTCTATGGACAAATTGTTGCGAGATCCTCTATAAACTCTATAGGAACTATACGAACAGGTATCGTAGATGCAACCTACAACGGACCTCTAATTATTTATTTTATATCGGATGAAAATATCTTATTGGAAAAGTATCGAAAAATTGCTCAATTACTTATATGTCCTTTGGTAAATGCATCGATCGAAAGAAATATTACGACTCTAAAGAGAAGTGTTATCAGAAAATCAAACAATTTTGGTTCTTCGGGAAAATATAAGATTCCCGCTGCTCAATTTTTGGGTGGACGACAATATTGTGCACAACCGCAAACAGATATTGACATTGCCGAATTTAATCAATGTTTTAAAAATTTAGTCTATTCAGATTCTTCCGATTCTGAATAATTTTACGTTTGCTGTTGTTGTACCGCTAAGAGTCTTTTTTACCTATTATAATACAAACTGTATTAGATTTATCTATTATTAGTTTTTTAATCTATTAGTATATAAAGTTTAACCTAGGAATAATTTGGTTATAAAATAAAACAATATTTATAAGGTATTTTGGATTTTATTAAAGACTACATCTTTTTCATACAAAAAACTTTTTTAACAGGAAGCGTCGCAATTTCATCCCATACTTTTTGTGTCGGTTCCTTCTCCAAACGCACATGAATACGTCTCCTTTGCCTTTTTATTTCCAACAAAATATCTCTGAAAATAAATATATTGCTAGTAAGATGATTTATGAATTTTACTATTCATACTCACTTGAATAACTCTTGGAGTAATAATATATTTGTCGATAAGGCATTCAAATCTTCAGATTCAAATATTAAAATCATATTTTTGCTTTCAAACTAACTAGAATCTTTACACACAACAAACAAAAGGTTCTTTTTCTCGAAAAACTGCTACTTTGATCAGACTTTCCTCTTCTGCTTTTTGCGTTATAATGTGTTAATATAAAAATTGAAAATGGTATAATTTTCTCTCTTGAACAATTCTTGAGAATCAATATCAACTTGCCTTTTTTCTTCTCTATTTGTAATTGACTTGGTATAAGACTTGTGTGTTTATATATTAAATACAGGATATTAATCATCTGATAAGCATTTGATATTTTCTAGAAACTTATATTTATCTATTATTAGTTTTTTAAGATTTATCTATTAGTATATATTCATAGGTTTAAGCTCTAGTAATTTGTTAATTTGGTTATAAAATAAAGCAATGTTTATAAGATATTTGTATTTTATTTAAAGACTAACTAAGAATTTCAGCATAAAAAAAAAATTTCACAGGTAACTTGTCAAATTCCTCCCATTTTTCTCGTGTCGGTTCCTCCTTCAAACACACATGAATCATGTACTGTCCTCTTCTTATTTCAAACAAAATATCTCTGAAAATCAATAATAATAATATGTTAGACAAGAAACAAGTAAAAGTTTAGAAAGGTGAATTTTACTATTCATACTCACTTGAATAACTCTTTTAATAACACATATATCATATCTAATGATATATCATCATCTATTAATTCGACTGCGAAAAAGAGCATTTTTTTTTACTTCAAACTAGTGAGTATTACACAAACAAACAAAATTGTAATTGAATCGGTATAAGATGGGTGTTTATATATTAAATACAGGATATTAATCATCCGATATATATTTTTTAGAAATATATACTAATTATACACGTTTATCAGTATAAATTCAACAAAATAGTTTAATTTGGAAAATTACCACTTGCATCATGCAAAATTTCCATTTGTTATTAAAAACATATTTTTCGATATTTATCTCGTATCATTATATTTTTATAGACTAATTGACTTGTTTTTGTTTTTACATAAATCAAAACTAATTAAATAAGACAACAAAAATATAAGATTGTATCATGCAAAATATTTGTTATTATAAACATGTTTTTCGATATTTATCTCGTATCATTATATTTTTTATAGACTAATTGACTTGTTTTTGCAATAAAGCAAAAACTAATTAAGCAAAACAAATCTATAAGTTTAAAATATAAAATAGAACGAATTATTTATTAATATAGTCATCAGTTTAAACGTTTAACTTGAACAAAAAAAATATTATTATTCAGTTAGTCAGTCATTCGATATCAATATGATTGAAGCAGGATGTGTTTATTGACATTCAAGGATATAATTGTTCTTTTGGATATGTAATCAAAGAGTTGGCAATTTATGATGGACATCGTTGTGCAAATTATTTATTTAAACCACCATTCTCGAGAACTATGATATCTAATGCTAAAGATCAAAAATTGATTGATTGGTCAGACAAATATCACGGATTATGTTGGGAAAATGGATTTGTTGAAATAAACGATATCGAACCCATTTTACAAGATGTATTGAAAATTTATCAAACTCCATATCGAATTTACGTCAAAGGAAATGCAAAAGTGAATATTTTAAAGAAATTCTTAAATGAGGACTATATACACAACATTCCCATTGAACAAGAACCTAAATTAAGTCAATTTAAAATGATTCCAGAATGTTATTTTCATAAGGATATTAATCCATGGCATTGTGCGTTATCCAATGTAAAACTACTATATAATTATCGAAATTGTTGGAAATAAAGAAAATCTCTTCTCTATTTAACTAAATGTCTTCTACCAACAACAGTAACAACAAAATCAGTTACAAATTTAGTCTTTTAGTAGACAAATAATATTGATATTATATTTACAACCTATTTCTTAGTTTATTATTAGTCAAATCTTTGTTCTTTTGGAAACAAATTTTGATTTATACAAATATAAACTAATTAGTGATAGTAGTAACTTGGAAAACAAAAAATTTTACACATTTAAATTTATGACAAATTTATTGGTCTTTCAATTATTTTAATGCTTTCGAATCTACTTTTTATCAACTAATTTTAACATTTCTTATCTGTTTTTGTTGAACTCTCTCATTTATACATACTATTAAGCAATTCAAAATTTTTAGTCAAATAGTTATTAGTAAAGCATAACATTGCAATTTGTACTTTATTCAATACATTTTACATCCTCTTATCGACAAAAATTTGATCTTTCTTATCAAATTTGTTGAACTTTCATTTAATTTTATAACAACTGGTTTTTGTTGGTATCATTTCGTACCAGGCAACATATTATTTATTTTTGTACTTTTAAGTATTTAAGTAAGAATCTAAAATGTTGTTTTATTAATTTATCCAATACATTTTACATCCTCTTATCAACTAATTTTAACCTTTCTTATCGGTTTTTGTTGAACTCTCTCTCGCATTTATTTAATATTTCTAATCAAATATATAGTTATTAGTAAAACATAACATTGCAATTTATATTTTATCCAATACATTTTACATCCTCTTATCGACAAAAATTTGATCTTTCTTATCTGTTTTTGTTGAACTCTCTCATTTAATTTAGGTTTTTGTATCATTTCGTACCAGGCTCTACATTTACATCTTAACATTTTAGTTAGTTTTTTATTGTTTTATAGATATTTTGTACTTTTAAGTATTTTTTAGTAAGTAGAATAATTTTTCTCCTTTTTAAGTTTCTATATATAGTAGGTGTAAAGATTTTTTTACATCTTAACATTTTAGTTAGTTTTATTGTTTTATAGATATTTTGTACTTTTAAGTATTTTTAGTAAGTAGAATAATTTTCTCCTTTTTAATTTATATATAGTAGTTTTGTAAAGATTTTTAATCAGACGAGGCTTCAAATGCATTTCAAACAGTTTTGAATAAAAATCTGTGTTCTCATACTTGTATGTTTTATTCTCCTCTCGTTCCCACACAACGAGTCAAAGGCGAGGCTAGGCTCAGCTCATTTTTAACAAATATTTTACTAAGATTTACAATACAACGAGACCAAATTATACTTTTGTTAGGCTCAACAAAACCTTTACAACGTTCCCACACATACGGTAAAAAGCTAGGCTCATTTAATATTTTACTATTATTATTACAAACCAAAAACTCATTTGAGATTCATTTAAGCTCATTTCGTACTTATTTTACGATTCTTGACAAATATTACTTATTTAACTTGCTTTCATCTCATATAACATATCATAG
>JAHKBH010002370.1:5000-14000 GCA_019049505.1 Pachyrhynchus sulphureomaculatus
AATTAAGCACTAATATTAAGTACAATGAAAACCAAATGAAAATCTTTGCATGATCACAAGAATCTTATAACTAGACTTAACTTAATTAGACACTAAGGTTAAGTACATGAAAAAGCAAATAAAAATCCTTGCATGAACATAAGAAATACCTTTCCAAAATAACAATCGCGGTCTTCTTATATAAAAGAATCAGCTCTGTTATTGTTACCAAAACAAAAAATATAACTTTGTCTAGACTCTTGTCTAAATCAAAAAAAAGTGAACTGAAATAAAATATGAACACCCCCCTTAAAACATTTTAAGGATTGTCTGAAAATTTTCTATTTCAGCAAAAGAAATTTATAAAAATTCTTAAATAAAGAAAAAAAATAAAAAAATGATTCTAGTGCAAACACTTACACTAAAAAGAAAAAGTCTTGTCAGACCATTTAGCACTAGGCCAAAAAAAAAAGAATATCTGGATAAATATCCAGACAAACGTTCGGGAAAAATCGCCATCCATGCTCTAGCTCATCGCTAAGAGAACATTCTAAATCTAGTATCACTACTAGTCGCACTCGGAAAATAATCGCACTCTATCGCGCAATGTCGACGTCCTAAGACATCTAGACATGCTAAAATCGCTAGAGAAAACGCTCTGGTTGATCGCCAGAAAACACGTCAGCTTATCGCCAACAAAACACTCTGGTATATCGCCAGAAAAAACTCGGCTCCTCGCCAAGAAAACACTCTGGCATATCGCCAGAAAAAAGCCTCAGCTCCTCGCCAAGAAAACACTCTGTAAGTAGTCCTCGACTACACAAAGTCTGCGTTCTAAAAGAACAATCTCGCCTTTAACATAGTGAGCAGCTATAAAAGCTAACAATATCACTATAGGCACAGTGAATAGCTATAAAAGCTAAAATTCACTCTAAACACAGTGAATAGCTATAAAAGCTAAAATTCACCAAACTGAATGATCCTGCTTCAAAAGCAATGTTCACTAAGAACAGAATGATTAGTCTGCGCACAACTAACATTCAAGGAAACATTCCCAACATAACTATATGAGACAGCAAGTCTCGAAATAGGACCTCCCTAAAGTCATAATCCTAAATATAGGAGTCCATAAGCAAAACGACTCAAAATCTCGCATTTTGAGCACATGCCCTCAGGCAACCAACATACACTGAAATATATACAGAAATATATACAGAAATATATACAGAAATATATACAGAAATACATACAGGAGTTCAAATCCCAAACTCTTGGTTATGATAACTCCATACTGAGCTTGGTGAAAGCTCTTAGCAAAAGCTAATCAAATCTTCGGCACATCGCACCAAAGTGACAAATCTGCCTAGAAACATGAGCCAGAAGAAACGCCCTCCGTCATTCTTCAGGGTGGCTACACAGAGATATAAAATTTAACCAGCATTGCGCTTCTCCAAGTTGCATGAAGAACCCTCGTGTACTGGTCTCGCCCTAGAACAACAACGAAAAACATTCAATCCATCCCACATAACAGGAGACAAACACCTCACCACGATATACTGAATGGTGGAGACAATAAAATACAGAATTGGTGACCCTGGTGTCCACCAACAAAAGGGAGTAGATTATAGCATCCACTAAACTGAAACGGTGTCTACCACACCACCATAAGTCAAAAAAAATTTAATCAATAGGGTGTTCCGAAACACACTACTGCCAACAGCCTGTCACCACTAATAGGCTAATTGGAGCTGAGGTCGACTACAGTAGCTAGGCTCTCCTTTGGTTCAAATAGAAATAACCATTGGGTAACAAAACCTCTAAAGGTCCCAAAGGTCAAACGTTCACCCCCCATAGACTACCCTTCCAATCAGTCTGTTCCTCAGGAAGACTAACTCCCTGCCAAACGTCGTAACGGCATCTGTTAGCACCCGGTGCATCACAGCCTGTAAAAACAGATAACTCATGGGATACAACCTAAAAGGTTTATAAGGTTGACTTAACCAAGCTTCTAACGGAAATTTAAAAAAAAAAAAACGAAAATGAGCTTAAAAAGCTACATGAAGTAAAAATTTCTCAAATTTTTCGGTGGCAACGCAACAAAACTTTTGAAGACGACAAGAGCTTTTCCAGCTTAATCAGAAACAAGAAGAAAACATCGTTGACAGCTAAAATATTCGATCATGGTGTTAATCGTCTCCCTAGACAATAGCCTCTAGAAGAAACTGCTACAGGTATCAGGCATAACCGTTTTCTGTCAGCCCAAACTTCTAGATTACCTCTTGGAAATCTAAAAATTCGGTTAGGAATCTTCCTTCACTGCGCTTAGCCTCTCTTGACAAGGTTCTCATCTCGGCATCAGATTTTGATCATTTCTTTGTGAAACGACTGTCTTACTCTGCTCTCATCTCCTGTAAATGATCAGCCTTTAGTTCTCCTGCAGGACTTCAATTTTCTATCAATCTGATAGTAAACCGAAAAAACTCAACATACGCCTATGAGTCCATGCAAAAAAAATTAGTGACTCAAAGGTAACGTTTAAACGGCTCTGAAAAAAAATAGAAAATACCCTCAGTTTGTCAATTCAGAAGAAGATCTAAATCAAAATAATCCAAGTCTTAGACTTACTGGATAAACCAAAATCAATTTACTCTTAATTGCACCCTACATATACCACTAAGGTAATAAAAATACACCCACTCGGGTAACAAACTTTGAAATTGCTCATAAAAATTTTGACTCTACATCACACTACACGAGCTACATCTTGCGCTTGTCCTAACTCAAGATCACCTTGGATTGCCTCTAATCAAAATTTCGCTTCCAAGTGTCAAGAACTGGATATTATTTGGGGTCATAAGCAAATCAAATCCCGCGACCACCGACATACCAGTCTTATGATATATCCTGAGTGTGACTCCTTCGCAAGCTCGCAACAGCTGAGTCGATGCTAAACATCAACTACAATCAACCTAAGTTTGGATATGATCAGTACCCAAAACCTTAGCATTAAACAACAAAAGTAAGCTATTCTCTGCTCAACTTTTATAACAGTCAAAAAAAACGAGGTCGTCACCTCTACAGAGCAACATCAAAAAAAAATTTAAGCAATTAAGATAATGTAAATATAAATTATTCTTCTTCTGACAAACTTTCACTAGGGTTAGGTTCCGTTGAATGGTTTTAAGTCTTTAATATGCCATCGTCCTATTTTAGTCCCATCTAAATTAACTAAACCATAAACTAAATCTGAAATCTTTTCTCTAATCACGCAATGCACATACTTAGGTACCAACTTAGATGTGAATTTATCAGCTGCACTGGAAAGAATTTTATTTTTTCGCCAAACGTGATCACCTATATTAAAGGCAAAATCCCTTTTCCTAAGGTTGTAAGACTTACTGTTCCGTTCATAAGCCTTATGTATCCTACTACGCACGTCGGTGAAAATATCTTTTAAACCCTTTAAATTTTCGGCGTACGCACCCCTGTTACCCGGAATTATTTCGCTGTCAACATTGACATCCAAATCTAAGTTTTTTATAATATGATCCAGATAGAGGTATATGTCTGCCGTAAACTAAGAAAGACGGTGTGAACCCTGTTACTTCGTGTCTTGCGGTATTTATCGCTTGTTGGATTTTGGAAATATTGCCATCCCAAGTGTCATGTGAATCCACGTAACTTCTTAAAGCGGTCCCGACTGTTCGGTTATTACGTTCCACAAAATTACATTGGGGAGAGTACACGGGATTAAAACGGATGTTAAAACCATAAGTTTCACTTAAGCTCTTAAAACTCTTAGAGGTAAACTGAGTACCGTTATCGCATATTAAGAGCGATGGGACCCCGTGGATTAGAAAGACATTATTTTCCAAAATTCTCTCTATATATCCAGCTTTAGAGCTTTTCAAAGGAAATAGCATGGTATACTTTGTAAACCAGCAAGAAACCACGAGAAGCCATTTATTTCCCTTTTTTGAACGTGGGAATGGGCCTACTAGATCAGCTGCTATGACTTGAAAAGGGTAATTAACCGTTTTCTCTTTTCCCATCAGTCCCATAGGTAGTGCATTTGGAGATTTCTGCGCTCCACATACTTCACAAGTCCTCACAAACTTTACGATGTCAAAACGCATTTTTGGCCAATAATACTGTTCCTGAACCCTGTGAAGAGTTTTATAAAAGCCAAAATGACCAGAAGTAGGAGGAGTGTGACACATGTCTATAATTTCCTCTCTCTGTGGTTTAGGAACTAGTATTTTCCACTCGGGTACATTAACTTTTAAAGGCAACTGGTTTGGGATAAACTTGTACACGAAATCATTTTCCACTTTCCACTGCGGAAAGTTTTCAGGAAATTCTTTGATTTGCTGCCGTAAATTGTCGTACCATGGATCTATGCGATCTATGTCAACTATATCGATTCTTACGCCAATCTGTGCATTAAGACTGTTTTCGTCCACTGTATGATCTGGGATTCTTGACAAAGCGTCAGGAATAACATTGTGGACCCCTTTTCTATGAATTAAATTAAATGTATGTTGTCTCAGCCTAATCGCCCAACGCGCTAGTTTGCCACTAGGGTTTTTAATAGAATTAAGCCACAATAAACTATAATGATCTGTTATGACCGTGAAAGGAACACCTTCTATGTAAGGTCGAAACTTTTCGATGTTAAAGAGTACTGCTAAACATTCTTTTTCAACAACCGAATAGTTACGTTCAGCCTTTGATAAAGTTCTACTGGCATACGCTATCACTCTTTCCTCACCATTGATTTTCTGTGTTAGGACGCCCCCTAAATCGGTATTAGAAGCATCACTAGAAATATAAAACTGTTGGGAAAAATCTGGTTGGGATAAAATTGGAGCTGAAACCAATAGCTCTTTAATCTTTATAAAAGATCTTTCTGCTGCGTTTGTCCAATCTATCGATTGTCCTTTTTTTCGTCCTTTCAAAAGATCATTAATAGGCGACAACAAGGTAGAAAAATTCTCGATAAAACGTCTGTACCATGAACACATTCCTACGAAGCGCTTAACTTCCGTAGTATTTGTAGGTCTCGCATAATTAACCATGCTTGCTACTTTATCCGGATCGGTACGCAAGGAATTTGAGCCTACAATATAGCCTAAAAACTTTAGAGAAGTTTTGAAAAAATCACATTTGCTCAAATTTATCGTCAGTCCGGCCTCTTTCAATTTATCTTTTACTTCCTTAAGTAAGCGAATATGCGATTCGAAGTCTTCCGATGTTACTAAAATATCATCGAGATAGGTAAAAATATGTGGCTCATATTTCGGACCAAATATAGCGTCCACTAAACGTTGCTGAGTTTGAGCAGCGTTCTTTAGACCAAACGGCATGGTGACGAACTGAAATAGACCTCGGCCTACTACTGCAAAAGCGGTCTTTTCCTTAGAGGATTTGTCTAAAGGAATTTGCCAGGAAGCCTTTCTAAGGTCTATCGAGGATACATACTTAGCATTCCTGAGTGATGTCAAAATTCTGTCGATGTTCGGTAATGGATAGTTATCAAATTTGCTGACCTCGTTGAGCTCTTCTTCCGTCAAAGCACAGACGATACTGTCCATCGGCCTTTTTCACCAATAAGATTGGAGAACACCAGGGACTGTTTGATTCTTCAATCACTCCGAGTTTCAACATTTCGTCTAACTCTTTATTTAATACTTTTGACATATAAGGAGACATGGCGAAGGGCCTTGTCTTTACAGGACTGGCATCAGCCGTATCTATAGACATGGTGATTTTATTCGTTCGGCCTAACCTATCTTTACTACTTATTTCATTGAAAGAGCTTATTACTTTTTCTGCTTTTAAGCGTTCCGTCCGCGAGAGATCATCTAGGGTACATAGACGCGAGAAAAGGTTTTCTAAAGAACTTTCTGAATAACAATCTTTAAAACTTGTTTGAGAGTTGACTTCTAGGGACTGTGGATACCACGAATTATTTTTAAAATTTACTAGAATTCCGAATTTTTGTGCAAAATCACATCCTAAAACCAAAGTATGTGATAGAGAAGGTACTACTAGAGCAGAGATTACTAAACAATGACCATTGCAGACTAGCGGCAACTCAACCGTACCTAAAACTTTTAGACGGCTGCCATCTGCAGTGGTAACACTTCTATTTTTGACATGGCATATTTTTATACTTAAACGACTTAAAATTTTAATACCATTCTGACCTATAACGGAGGCATTTGCACCAGAGTCAAATAAAGCCGAGAAATGGGCACCTAATAGATTTATCTCGATATGCGGTCTGTTATCTGAATATTTATGCACGAATAAAGGAGACATGTGACCATTTGGAGAAGCAGGAGTTTTAACTTGAGAAGGAGAATTTTTATTAGACTTAAAAAAATCAGAAACTTTTCGTAACCATTTAGTCCAATCTGATCTATTGGAATATTTTTGTCCATCCGTGTTTCTAGAACGTTTTGGATTAGGGGCTTTACTGCGAACGTGAGCTTGTGACTTAGCCGTATGATTAGAGGCTTTTTTTGTTGGACTTAGTATATCCGCCTCGGTAATATACCGTCCTTACTCGTTTTTTGTACATTTGGGGCATGATGCTAGTCTCACACCAGTTGTTCCACATTTGAAACAAAACACCCTCTTCGGTGCTGTACAATTTTGGTAAGTGTGATTCGGACCTGTGCAATTCCAACAAGTGAAAATTGCCTTAGGTGAGACCGACTTGTCGTTCACTTTAGCTGCAGTGTCGCTAATTTTAGAATCCTTATCTTTTCTTTTACCCGTTTTCTGGTTACTCCTAGAGTTCCGATTTACATTCCCAACTTTATTTGTCGAGACTCCACTTCGGCCATTTGGATTATACTCTACTTGATGTATATTAGTTTCGCCTTTTGGTCTACTCTTTTCCAACAAATAATCGGACTCTTCAAGTTTTCTACATAACCCGGCGAGTTCGGCTACCGAATTAATATCTAGTAGAGCTAACCGATTGACGAAACTAGACAGAATATTCCTCCGTATAAATTTAACTTTGGTACTTTCCAAAGGCTTGGTGGATAACCTACCAAATAAAGATTCCATGTGGGCAATAAAAATCACAGTGGACTCATTCTTCTTTTGTCGCCTCCTCTTTATTTCCGACCACAATTCTTCATCATCATCACAGTGCAAGAAGTCCTTCTTTAGCCTATCTACCAAGGAATGCCAGTCGTTGACACTTGATTTTATGCTTCTAAACCAAATGAAGGCATCGCCAGTGAAAAATTCAACAGCAGAGCTGAAAAGTTCGTCTTCCGATACTTTCCTAGCTTGTGCTATTTCAGTCAGCCTCTCCAAAAAAGGATAGAGTCTCTTTGAGTCTCCATTAAATTTCAATTGCCATTCGCTGACAGGAATATTTCTGGCTGCGCAATTCACGATTGGAGCTGGTACGTTTATGACTGGGGTTGTAATAGGCAACTGTGGTAACTCATGACCAGGAGCTATCTTTTCGGCAAGATTGGCTTCCATGAGTACACACGTAGCTATTGTTTCTTGAACATATTTGGAAAACTTCGACGCTTCCTCTTCGTCATCCGGCATGGGAATTCTTTGTACGCGACCCGCTACATGCGATAAACGTGATTTAAACCGGTGTACAAGTGAATCATTTGGATCGCCGTCATAACTATCGATTAAGTTTTGGATAGAATTTAAACTCTTTTCGATACCAGCCGTTTCTTCTTTAAAAGACAGGGTGTCATCCCCTATTTTTATCGTTTTTCCGGGCTCATTAATTTCTTTACTTAAGATCCTCGTTAGAATCTTTCTTTTATCCGCGACCGGACGTTCTGAGAAAGTACGACGGATTTTCAGTTCATAGTCTAACTCATATTCCAGTAGGTGATTGACTTTAAAATTGAAGGCTTCCATGATAAATGAATAAAATTTAAAAGAACTGTTTAAAAAGTCGTGAAAATATTTCTCCTGTGCTCCCAATAGTCAAAAAAAATAAAAAATATGTAAAGGCACTTAAAATATGTAAACTTCTTTACCAAACATTTAAAAAAACTTCGACAATTTCAAAAAAAATTCTAAGTATCGCCTTGTATTTAAATTCTTTTACCAAATATGTTAAGAATTTCTCAACAAAAAAATCTCCAAATACCGTTTCGTATCAGCAAAGTATTTTTAATATTCATGCAAAATATAGGTGAGAAAAAAACGTACCGTTTTTTTTCTTCGGCTATCCGCAAAATAAAACAGTGCAAAATTAAAGTCGACCAACACATCTGCTAATCTGAACTATAAAGTTAGCTTTTAAGAAAAATGTAGGAATCGCTTATCTTAGAGTCAATTAACAAAATTCAAATATCTATACCACCATCAGATAAATTGAAATAAATAATTTTACAAATTTCCTGCTTTTGTCTTACTGCTATAGTGTAGTTTCGTTTAATAAATATTATGAAATAAAAATATCTGCAAAGTTAGAGCTTTTATTTTGTTCGAAAGCTAGTACACTGAACCCTTTTTTAAAAAATAAAATTCCAAAAGCCCCGCGTTGACAGCGCTATTTTGTAACATTGGAACTTGCCCGCACGTTGTGGTGTCATTTTGTAACCTGCTAAACTGTCCTCAGTTTGAGGCATCTTTTTTTGTACCCTGTGAGAAGTTGTTTGTCCCACGCTTGAGCGCAATTTTGTACCGTTTGAATATTGGATGCCCCAAGCTTGAGCACAATTTCCTTGCAGCCCCGCTTTAATTTCTGATAATGAATCGAGTGAATCCTGATTTTAAAAGAACTGAAGAAATTAAACACACACTAGCTCAGTTTTTCTTGGTAGAGAGATATGGGTAAGAGATAATTTTTGTACGTCTTTTTGGAATTTTTTTCTATTTTTAAAAAGCTTCAGTTGTACAAGTTTTTTGGGCACCATTCATTTTAAAATATAAAGGATCTAACTTCAGTTAAAAAAATGAAAAAATACTGAAGGGTTTTATGGGTATTACTAAAAAGAATTAGTCTAGTACAACTTA
>JAHKBH010002377.1:0-27963 GCA_019049505.1 Pachyrhynchus sulphureomaculatus
ATATATATATATATATATATATATATATATAATGTAATACTTGAGCGCACTTTTCTTTCTATTATTTTTAAAAAATCGCGAAAAATCGCTGTCCCCCTGCTTTATCTCGAGAAGTACTTATCAAAAAATTTTGAAAAAAAAATTCTGGAATATTCTCCACGGGGTGTAGATTGAACGAAAATTATCACGAGTGCATTACCTTTAATAATTTTATCTGGTATATAAAAAAACAATTTCAAGGTCATCAGTTTTCATTAAAGATTGGAAACAAACTTTGTTGAAAACTCATTTGGGGTATGTTTTGTGAAGTCACTGATCATTTTATACCTCCGTAACAAATTTTTTTATTTTAAAAGCAATCAACGTACGGAACACTAATTGCGCAAGTTCAACTTGCACTTGACCGGTTTTTTTTTTTATACTCTGAAAACAAGTAATATCAATTAAACTTCGAGCGGTGCGCGTAGACTTTCAAATTAAACTGTTTGGCGCGCCCCTCTTTTTGAAACACCTATCCAAATTTTTAATAAATTCTTATGCCAATACAAAAAAAAAATCTGGATCTTTTCGAGATATTACCAAAAAAAAAACATTTTTTTGATTTTATTTTGGATTATGTGGGGCTTAGCGTACGTCAACCTTTAGCAAACTTTTTTTTATCGTAGTCTACGTCCACAAAAAAAAGTACCTGTGTGCCAAAATGCAGCCTGTTAACATTTAGTGATAGCTCAAAACCCTGGCGACTTGGCTAATTAAGAATTTAAGGATAATATTATTATTTTAAAGCATTTGGAAGACCAAAGGTAAAAGAGACACGCTAGTGACACCTAAAATTTTAAGGCAGTCATTACGATTCTTCCTTTTTACAAAACATGGATTTTTAGTAGATATTCATTAGATGTGCATTTTGTAGTTAACGTATTACGGTGTTTCATAACTAGTTAACTTCCCATTCTCAAAAACAAATATAATTACTTTGAATAGAAGTTTGATATTTAGTAAAAAGTACACAAAATTAGATGGTCCCAGATTTCCCTCTATATATTAAACTAGCAGTGTTCGCGGCTCCGCTCGCGTGGACTTGATTCATTATTATCGTCACTGCTTATTCCTTATGTTACCTAAAGTAATAAAATATCTGCCATTATTTCCCCTTACCTCCCATTATTTCTCCTTATCTGCCATTATCTAGGCTTATTTCTGCTCATCTCCCATTATTTCTCCTTATCTCCCATTATCTAGGCTTATCTCGACTTATCTCGCAATATTTATCCTTATCTCCCATTATTTCTCCTTAAACTCCCATTATCTCACCATAACTCCCATCATCTAGACTTATCTCTGCTTGTCTCCCATTATTTTTCCTTTTCTCCTATTATTTATACTTATTTCCCATTATCTTACCTTATCTCTCATTATCTAGGCTTATATCGAATTATATAGAACATATGTATAAATTTATGAAAACACGTAAATCGGATAAGTGGTTCTCAAGTGATAAGCGCACTAACGGACAGACAGACAGAGAGACGTTGCATTTTATATATAATATATTCTTTGCTACATGATATTGTTCCATATTTAATGCTTTAGGCAGAGTATTGCAAGAGAACGCGCTAGCGGCAAACTTTTCTACGACTTGATTCACTATTATCGTCACTGCTTATTCCTTATGTTACGTAACGTAATAAAATATAGCCTATAACCTGGTCAGAGAACATATGTATGTTTTAAAAAAAAAGTACGTAAATGGGATAAGTGGTTCTCCAGTGATAAGCGCACTAACAGACAGACAGACAGAGAGACGTTGCATTTTATATATATTATAGATTTTTAAAGATGATATAACCGATAAAAAATGTGAATTTATTAAAATCGAATATCGATCGTTGTTTTTGATTTTTGCTTCTTGTTTCTAAGCTAGGCCAGAAACTAATCAATTCGATCTCGTATTTTAATTTATTGATTCGGCACATTGACGATATTTTTATATAGTAGTACGGATATGTGTGCTGCATCAAATCAATCCTGGGCTTTTAAACAAGGACCAAAACATTATCAGTTACACTACAAAACGAACCGTTTTATGTGAGTATAATACTATAAATTCAAAAGTAAAAGTTCACATGCAGATATACATTTAAAAATTTCTGTTGCAATTAAGTTAGAATGGATAACGAAAGCTCACTTCCTCGCATGGTACTTATATAAAACACGGATGATAATTTTTATTAGGAGAAGGTAGAGCATCAAAAACCATCGATAATTCAACACAGTTATTCTTCATATATATATATATATATATATATATATATATATATATATATATATATATATATATATATATATATATATATATATATATATATATATATATATATATATATATCTATAATATATATAAAATGCAACGTCTCTCTGTCTGTCTGTCTGTCCGTTAGTGCGCTTATCACTGGAGAACCACTTATCCGATTTACGTACTTTTTTTTTTAAAACATACATATGTTCTCTGGCCAGGTTATAGGCTATATTTTTATTACGATAGGTAGCATAAGGAATGAGCAGTGACGTAAACTAGTGAATGAAGTCGGAAAAAAGTTTGCCGCTAGCGCGTTCGTTTGCAATACACAGGCCTAAACCATTAAATATGGAACAATATTATGTAGCAGAGAATATCTATAATCTATAATCTATAATCTATAATATATATAAAATGCAATGTCTCTCTGTCTGTCTGTCTGTCCATTAGGGCGTTTATCACCCGAGAACCATTTATGCGATTTTTTTTTTTACCTGTCTTTTTTTAAATTCATGCATATATTCTTTGGCCAGGTTATATAATAATAATAATAATCTATATCTATAATATATATAAAATGCAACGTGTCTCTGTCTGTCTGTCTGTCTGTCTGTCTGTTAGTACGCTTATCCCTCGAGTAAACCACTTATCCGATTTACGTGATTTTTTAAATTCATACATATGTTCTCTGACCAGGTTATAGATATATATTTTATTACATCTATAATATATATAAAATGCAACGTATCTCTGTCTGTCTGACTGTTCGTTAGTGCGCTTATCACTGGAGAACCACTTATCCGATTTTCGTACTTTTTTTTAAAAAACATGCCTATGTTTTTGCCGCTAGCGCGTTCTCTTGCAATACACTGCCTAAACCACTAAATATGGAACAATATCATGTAGCAAAGGATATCTATAATATATATAAAATGCAACGTCTCTCTGTCTGTCCGTTTGTACGCTTATCACTGGAGAACCACTTATCCGATTTACGTGCTTTTTTTTTTAGACATGCTAAAACCATTAAATATGGAACAATATCATGGAACAAAGAATATCTATAATACATATAAAATGCAACGGCTCTCTGTCTGTCTGTCTGTCCGTTAGTGCGCTTATCACTGGAGAATCACTTATCCGATTTACGTGCTTTTTTTTAAACATACGTATGTTCTCTGGCCAGGTTATAGGATATATTTTATTATGTTAGGTGACATAAGGAATAAGCAGTGACGATAATAGTGAATCAAGTCGGAGAAAAGTTTGCCGCTAGCGCGTTCTCTTGCAATACACTGCCTAAAGCATTAAATATGGAACAATATCATGTAGCAAAGAATATAATATATATAAAATGTAAGGTCTACCTCTGTCTGTCTGTCTGTCCGTTAGTGTGCTTATCACTCGAGAACACACTTATCTGATTTACGTGTTTTTATAAATTTGTACATATGTTCTATATAATTCGATATAAGCCTAGATAATGGGAGATAAGGTGAGTTAATGGGAGATAAGGAGAAATAATGGGAGATAAGTCGAGATAAGCCTTGATAAGGTGAGACAATGGGAAATAAGTATAATGGGAGATAAGGAGAAATAATGGGAGATAAGCAGAGATAAGTCTAGATAATGGGAGTTACGGTGAGATAATGGGAGATAAGGAGAAATAGTGGGGAGATAAGGAGAAATATTGCGAGATAAGTCGAGATAAGCCTAGATAATCGGAAATAACGTGAAATAAGGAGAAATAATGGGAGATAAGAAGAAATAATGTAAGATGAGCAGAGATAAGCCCAGATAATGGAAATTATGTAGAGATAATGGGAGATAAGGAGAAATAATGAGAGGTAAGTCGAGATAAGCCTTAATAATGGTATATAAGCTGAGACAATGGAAAATAATTATAATGGGAGATAAGGAGAAATAATAGGAGATAAGCAGTGATAAGTCTAGATAATGGGAGTTTATGGTGAGATAATGGGAGATAAGGAGAAATAGTGGGAGATAAGGAGAATATATTGCGAGATAAGTCGAGATAAGCCTAGATAATGAGAAATAACGTGAGATAAGGAGAAATAATGGGAGATGAGCAGAGATAAGCCTAGATAATGGAAATTATGTAGAGATAATGAGAGATAAGGAGAAATATTGGGAGATAAGGGGAAATAATGGGAGATATTTTATTACGTTAGGTAACATAAGGAGTAAGTAGTGACGATAGTAGTGAACCAAGTCCACGCGAGCGGAGCCGCGGGTCTGGCTAGTATATATATATATATATATATATATATATATATATATATATATATATATATATATATATATATATATATATATATATATCTCTGGTTTATAGCGTCACACTCTGCGCCTTCCGGTTCCTGGCTTCCATTCTCGCCGATCATCCCAGTCACCTGGTCGTAGATTTCGTTCGGACATTGCTTTTGTTATGCCTATAGACCAGGGTTATTTTCGGCCTTCCCTTTTTCTTTCTTTCTGTAGGTGTCCACTGTAGGATTTGCTTTGGGATTCTATGGTGTTGCATCCTTTGGACATGGCCGTACCACTTTAATTGTCTCTCCTGTACGTCCTCTATCAGTGTTCTTTCCATTTTCATTTTTGACCGGACCCTTTCATTTGATATCCTATCGAGCTTGAAAATACTTGCCGATCTTCGCCAAAAATCCATTTCTAGAGCATTTTAACCTTCTTTCAAGAGTTTTGTTTAGTTGCCACGTTTCGCACCCATATAGAACTATACTTTTGAAGATGACGTTGTAAATATGTTGCTTTCTTTGCCTACTGACATTTTTTGACCACAGAATGGAATTCATGGCACCGATCAGTCCTTTCCCTTTGCTATCCTCTCTCCCACTACATTTTCTGTTCTTCAGTGCTATCTATTTTAGTTCCCAGGTAAGTATATTGGTCGCATGCTTCAATTTCAATGTTATTGTCCAGTTTCAGGTCCTGTCTATCCCCACCGATCCGCAAGTACTTTGTTTTGCTCATGTTTACTGTGAGTCCCCAATTGTTATATTGGTCTATGAGCTTCCTTGACATATATTCCAGATCGTCTGGATCTTGGGCGATAACCACCTGATCATAGGCAAAATGTAGCGTATGGAGTGTTGTCTCATCGTCTATTTCAATACCCATTCCTCGACAACTCTTCCTCCAATGATCGAGGGCCGCATCAATATACACTTTGAATAACGTTGGGGACAAGCAACACCCTTGTCTAAGACCTTTTGTGATGTTAAAGCTTTCAAATATTTCATTACCAATCTTTATTCTTGATTGACAATTTGAATATAGTTGTTTTATCGCTTGTATGGCGGTAACGTTAATAGATGTTCTTTCCAATACCTGCCACAGTTTCTTTATTGGTACATTAACATAGGCCTTTGTTAATCTTCATAAATAGGAAAATACAGGTATAGTAAGAAGTTGGAAACAGGTATGTCATAATATTCTTTCCATAACTATTTTTTATTTTCTTCACTTGAGGGAAGTCTTGTATGCGTGAATAAATCATCGTTCGAGATGTGTTTTTTAGAGTTTCTAGATTAGGAGAAGGGGTCTAAACAAGTTGCGCTCGTTAAACTATATAGTGTATTAAAAAAAGGTCAAAATAATGAGATAGGCGTAGTTTAGAGACAGCAATATTATGATTTATCCTCTCTGAGGTATTACCAGAAGTATTGTCCCGAATTTTGGACCTCGAAAAAGTTGTGCTCTTTTGTTTATAGACAATTTAAGTTTTCAAAACGCGTTTTTTGAGCTTAAAATGTGAATAACTCTGGTTATGCAAGTCGGATCGAGACGAAAAAAAAAATAAAATTTTGCAATTTTTTTTTCAAAATGACCTAAAAAATAATTTGTTGTTATTTAGTTAATAAACAAATGTGGAAAAAAAAAACGTTAAAATGACTCCAAAAAAAATGCCTGAGGTGCCTATGGGACTGCCGATCTGTTACGACCATAATTCTCAAACAAATTGATATTATAATACATGAAATAAGAATGAAACCTAGAGTTTTTGAGCGATGTCGTTTTTAGGGTAGGAGGGACAGGTACTATGGAAATTTACTTTTTCATTTCACTTGAGAAAGACATATTCGCTACTTATTTTCGAACTGCATGTTTGCATCAAAAGTACTATGCAAATCACTTTAGGGTTAATTTTCGCTTTTATCTGCGTAACGTACTTGTAAATTTGGCGGTTAAAATAAGAAATAAATTTTCACAGGCCGAAATCTAATATCTTCCACGTTGATACACAAAGGATTTTTGCATAAAATCGCCATTTCGGCTTTAACCCTTTGGTAACACCGAAGGTATAAATATGCTCTGGAATGGTTCGAAAGTGACAATAAAATTACCATAAGACATGGGGAAAATCCACTACGAAAATTTATTAATCCACAAGAGTTTTATATTATAGTGCGTAAGTATTCGGTCGTGAAAACATATAGACCGACCACAAGCACCCCTTCAGAAGTGGGAACAGCATGTAGGACCCAAAAAATTGAATCGATTTTGTTTCCCTATATAGTTGTGTTAGCATTATTGCTGAAAGCAGACACCTATTCTAAATTTTTGTTACGGAGGTATAAAATAATCAATGACATCACAAAGCACACCCCAAATGAGTTTTCAACAAAATTTGTTTCCGATCTTTGTTGAAAACTGATGGCCTTGAATTTTTTGTTTTTTTTATATACTAGTTAAATTATTAAAGGTAATACATTAGTGATAATTTTCGTTCAATCTACACCCTGTAGAAAATATTACACAATTTTTTCAAAATTTTTTGATCAGTACTTTTCGAGATTCGACAAGGCATAGACCAACAGTGGACATCTATAAAACAAAACATTATTAACGAGGCAAAGGAAACCTTAAGCCAGAGACGAGTAAACATCAACAAAACAAATAAAAACACTTTGATTCAGGCCAGAAATAAAGGAGGTGGCAAAGAAGAAAAAAGACACATTACATACACAACGAAACCCAAGACAACTGGAACGCATATATCGTAGAAAGAAACATCTAAAAAGGTGGAAGGACTGCTGGACGTCCACATCCGAAGAGGCCTAATGGAGATAAAAAAACACGCAGTATGCCGACTTATATGACACACCATATAAAAAAGAAAGAAGAAGAAGACTTTTCGAGATAAGAAGGGGGCAAGCGATTTTTGACTATTTTTTAAAAATAATACAAAGAAAAGTGTGCGGAGGTATTACGTTAAATATATATATTTTTGAACTCACAAGCTTTCATTTGACACCCTACTCGATGACCTGGTAATTCTTTTTTTCACTTCCGATTTCACCCCCCAACACTAACTCTTTAAATCAAAATTAACTTTCAAACAACATGACTCTGTTGGGGCTATCAATTTCTATATTAGTGCCAAATTTCAACTTTCTATGTCAAATATTTACGGAGAAAATTGGCTGTGCCAGACGGACAGACAGACACAGAAGTGATCTTATAAGTGTTCCGTATGGAACACTAAATATGTAATATAAATGTCTTTATTGCTATTTAGTACCTAATGACATTATTAAAGTACCTACAAAAAAAAATGAAAGAATCTTAAAACTACGAATAACAAAAGCTATAACAACAATCCACTTAAAAATACCTTTTCGTCTTTAAAAATACAACATAAGGAATGAGAAACCAAGCAATAATTATTTTCAAACAAAATATTATGTACCAAACCAAAAAAATTATGTCTAGTTCGTGTCACGTAGGAGCCTGTGTGTTGTACCAGGTATCTTGCGTGACCCGAACTAAACTTCCCAAATAAAGAGTCAACTCAAAAGCGAAAAAATCAAATTATAGAGCGCAGGACATGGATTGATAAAATTGAACGATACCACAACAGATGATGGGATACGTTGCCACCGCGCGAGCGCATCGACTGGTATGTAAACAAGGCCGCGCGCAGCGCGAGTCGGCCACCCTATCGCGTCTTACCTCGTTTCCCCTTGCGGCGATGAACATTCCACCAAGATTATGTGATATAGTATGACCCTAAAATCACCCTTTATTATTAATTAGGGTCTACAATTCTTGCATACATAGCCCAGACCCGCCATCCAAGATAGTTATATTTTTGAAACTCCGTCGCCGTAGGTACCTTTATTTTTAGTTACGCTTACTCAAAAATACACTCGTAAAAATCTAAATTACTTATCCGAATGGTTTTGTGTAAAAAATAATTTTTATCTACATAAAATGCATGTAACGATGAACATATTTATTTTGATCAGGACTTAATTTTAGCTATTGAAAACAACTCTCGACAAATTTATCACTTGGCCACGTCTATTTTTAAGACCTATGTTTCAATTTTGTGAGTTAACATTAGCAGATTCTGTTGCGGACTTTCTTGTAGATCTCTTTATGTCCTACAATCCTTCTATGCATTTATTTTTTTACGTATTTTACTCTAAAGGCAGCGTTTGACCGAAAGTCCGCTTAGCTGTTTTTAATTTGACTTGCATCACGAAAATTGTCACTGGTCAGCTCCCTTTTGTCACAACCTTATAAAATATAGCCTATGTTCATCAAAAAAGTCCAGGTTACATACCAGTAAAAGATTTTTCAAATCGGATTAGTAGTTTAAAGAGATTACCTCTAACAATAAAACAAACTCACAAACTTTACTTCTTTATTATATAAGTGTAGATAGTGTAGATAATGTAGACTAACTTGCGATGTGCGATTAGCAACGATTTAGTCACTACGTTTCATTTATTGAAATGGCAATTGTGTATAGTGTTCTACAGTGTGTTGTAATAGCTCGACAAAACTGAACGATACCACAACAGATGATGGGATATGTTGCCACCGCGGGAGCGCATCAGTTGGTATGTAGGTCGCGTCGCGCACAGCGCGAGTCGGCCACCCTATCGCGTCTTACCTCGTTCCCCGCGCGGCGATGAACATTTGACCAAGATTATGTGATATACTATGACCCTAAAATCACCCCTTATTATTAATTAGGGTCTACAATTCTTCCATACATATCCCAGACCCACCTGACTCTTAAACAGGCCGTCCAAGATAGTTATATTTTTGAAACTCTGTCGCCTTAGGTACCTTTACGCTTACTCAAAAATACGCTCGTAAAATCTAAATTATTTATCCGAATGGTTTTGTGCAAAAAAATAATTTTTTATCTACATGAAATGCATGTAACGATGAACATATTTATTTTGATCAGGATTTAATTTAGCTATTGAAACAACTCTCGACAAATTTTATCACTTGGCCACGTCTATTTTTAAGACCTATGTTTCGATTTTGTGGGTTAACCTTAGCAGATTCTGTTGCGGACTTTCTTGTAGATCTCTTTATGTCCTACAATCCTTCTATGCATTATTTTTATAACGTATTTTACTCTAAAAGCAGCGTTTTGACCGAAAGTCCGCTTAGCTGTTTTTAATTTGACTTTCATCCCGAAAATTGTCACTGGACAGCTCCCTTTTGTCACAACCTTATAAAATATAGCCTATGTTCATCAAAAAAGTCCAGGTTACATACCAGTAAAAGATTTTTCAATCAGATCAGTAGTTTAAGAGATTACCTCTAACAATAAAACAAACTCACAAACTTTACTTCTTTATTATATAAGTGTAGATAGTGTAGATAATGTAGACTAACTTGCGATGTGCGATTAACAACGATTTAGTCACTACGTTTCATTTATTGTATATAGTGTTCTACAGTGTGTTGTAATAGCTCGACAAAACTGAACGATACCACAACAGATGATGGGATATGTTGCCACCGCGTGAGTGCATCAATTGGTATGTAGGTCGCCTCGCGCACAGCGCGAGTCGGCCACCCTATCGCGTCTTACCTCGTTCCCCGCGCGGCGATGAACATTTCACCAAGATTATGTGATATATACTATGACCCCTAAAATCACCCCTTATTATTAATTAGGGTCTACAATTCTTCCATACATAGCTCAGACTCACCCGACTCTTAAACAGGCCGTCCAAGATAGTTATATTTTTGAAACTCTATCGCCGTAGGTACCTTTATTTTAGTTATACGCTTACTCAAAAATACGCTCGTAAAATCTAAGTTACTTATCCAAATGGTGTGCAAAAAAATAATTTTTATCTACATGAAATGCATGTAACGATGAACATATTTATTTTGATCAGGACTTAATTTTAGCTATTGATACAACTCTCGACAAACTTATCACTTGGCCACGTCTATTTTTAAGACCTATGTTTCAATTTTGTGGGTTAACCTTAGCAGATTCTGTTGCGGACTTTCTTGTAGATCTCTTTATGTCCTACAATCCTTCTATGCATTATTTTTATACGTATTTTACTCTAAAGGCAGCGTTTGACCGAAAGTCCGGTTAGCTGTTTTTTAATTTGACTTGCATCACGAAAATTGTCACTGGTCAGCTCCCTTTTGTCAAAACGTTATAAAATATAGCCTATGTTCATCAAAAAAGTCCAGGTTACATACCAGTAAAAGATTTTTCAAATCGGAGCAGTAATTTGAGAGATTACCTCTAACAATAAAACAAACTCACAAACTTTACTTCTTTATTATATAAGTGTAGATAGTGTAGATAATGTAGACTATCTTGCGATGCGCGATTAGCAACGATTTAGTCACTACGTTTCATTTATTGAAATGGCAATTGTGTATAGTGTTCTACATTGTGTTGTAATAGCTCGACAAAACTGAACGATACCACAACAGATGATGGGATATGTTGCCACCGCGTGAGCGCATCAGTTGGTATGTAGGTCGCGTCGCGCACAGCGCGAGTCGGTCACCCTATCGCGTCTTACCTCGTTCCCCGCACGGCGATGAACATTTCACCAAGATTATGTGATATACTATGACCCTAAAATCACCCCTTATTATTAATTAGGGTCTACAATTCTTCCATACATAGCCCAGACCCATCCGACTCTTAAACAGGCCGTCCAAGATAGTTATATTTTTGAAACTCTGTCGCCGTAGATACCTTTACGCTTACTCAAAAATACGCTCGTAAAATCTAAATTATTTATCCGAATGGTTTTGTGCAAAAAATAATTTTTATCTACATGAAATGCATGTAACGATGAACATATTTATTTTGATCAGGATTTAATTTTAGCTATTGAAACAACTCTCGACAAATTTATCACTTGGCCACGTCTATTTTTAAGACCTATGTCTCGATTTTGTGGGTTAACCTTAGCAGATTCTGTTGCGGACTTTCTTATAGATCTCTTTATGTCCTACAATCCTTCTATGCATTATTTTTATACGTATTTTACTCTAAAGGCAGCGTTTGACCGAAAGTCCGCTTAGCTGTTTTTAATTTGACTTTCATCCCGAAAATTGTCACTGGACAGCTCCCTTTTGTCACAACCTTATAAAATATAGCCTATGTTCATCAAAAAAGTCCAGGTTACATACCAGTAAAAGATTTTTCAAATCGGATCAGTAGTTTAAGAGATTACCTCTAACAATAAAACAAACTCACAAACTTTACTTCTTTATTATATAAGTGTAGATAGTGTAGATAATGTAGACTAACTTGCGATGTGCGATTAACAACGATTTAGTCACTACGTTTCATTTATTGTATATAGTGTTCTACAGTGTGTTGTAGTAGCTCGACAAAACTGAACGATACCACAACAGATGATGGGATATGTTGCCACCGCGTGAGCGCATCAATTGGTATGTAGGTCACCTCGCGCACAGCGCGAGTCGGCCACCCTATCGCGTCTTACCTCGTTCCCCGCGCGGCGATGAACATTTCACCAAGATTATGTGATATACTATGACCCTAAAATCACCCCTTATTATTATTTAGGGTCTACAATTCTTCCATACATAGCTCAGACCCACCCGACTCTTAAACAGGCCGTCCAAGATAGTTATATTTTTGAAACTCTATCGCCGTAGGTACCTTTATTTTAGTTACGCTTACTCAAAAATACGCTCGTAAAATCTAAGTTACTTATCCAAAAGGTGTGTAAAAAAATATTTTTTATCTACATGAAATGCATGTAACGATGAACATATTTTATTTTGATCAGGACTTAATTTTAGCTATTGATACAACTCTCGACAAACTTATCACTTGGCCACGTCTATTTTTAAGACCTATGTTTCAATTTTGTGGGTTAACCTTAGCAGATTCTGTTGCGGACTTTCTTGTAGATCTCTTTATGTCCTACAATCCTTCTATGCATTATTTTTATACGTATTTTACTCTAAAGGCAGCGTTTTGACCGAAAGCCCGGTTAGCTGTTTTTAATTTGACTTGCATCACGAAAATTGTCACTGGTCAGCTCCCTTTTGTCACAACCTATAAAATATAGCCTGTGTTCATCAAAAAAGTCCAGGTTAACATACCAGTAAAAGATTTTTCAAATCGGAGCAGTAATTTGAGAGATTACCTCTAACAATAAAACAAACTCACAAACTTTACTTCTTTATTATATAAGTGTAGATAGTGTAGATAATGTAGACTATCTTGCGATGCGCGATTAGCAACGATTTAGTCACTACGTTTCATTTATTGAAATTGTGTATAGTGTTCTACAGTGTGTTGTAATAAAACTGCAATAAAAGTTGAACAGTGTTTTTAACGGAAATATAGTGATTATTTAAGTTCTAAATAACGCACACCTTAACGCACATCGTTTAATATATAAAGTTGTAATTGATGGATTAAGTCAATCTTTATTATGACATACAGAAATTCACTGCATGTTTGCTAAGGAAGTACTAAGTGAATAAATTTACTAATTTTTTGTAGCATGGCTGGTTTACTTCTCTCTGACTTTTAATACCTCAAATCCTGCGTTAAATTTAGGCCTGCGTTTGGATACAACTGTAAATCCTTAGATAATACTCGGGTAGGTCTAAAAAACAATTTAATGTTTATGGGAGGACCTTCCTAAATCATAACTTGGGTTTTTGGACAATAAAGCTGTTGATATCGGGGAATTATTAGACTGATAAAACGAGATATTAGAGGAAATTGTTCCAGGCGAGAAAAAAACTTTTTTTTCTTATACGTATGGCTGCCAATTTTCAGGGGTGCTCTTTTTACTTCTTCTCACTTTTAAGTGAAGTATAATTATAAAAAAAAAAACCGGTCAAGTGCAAGTTGAACTTGCACAATTAGTGTTCCGTACGTTGATTGTTTTTAAAATAAAAAATTTTGTTAGGGTGGTATAAATTGATCAGTGACTTCACAAAACACACCCCAAATGAGTTTTCAACAAAGTTTGTTTCCAATCTTTACTGAAAACTGGTGACCTTGAAATTTTGTTTTTTTTTCTATACCAGATAAATTATTAAAGGTAATGATAATTTTCGTTCAATCTATACCCCGTGGAGAATATTCCAGGGTTTTTTCAAAATTTTTTGATCAGTACTTTTCGAGATAAGGCGGGTGGACAGCGATTTTTCACGATTTTTTAAAAGTAATACGAAGAAAAGTGTGCGCAAGTATTACATTATATATATATATATATATATATATATATATATATATATATATATATATATATATATATATATATATTTTACTCGTGTTTTCACAAGCTTTCATTTGACACCACACTCGATGACCTAGTAAAAAATTTTTTTTTCACTTCCGATTTCACCCCTCAAAACGAATCCCTTAAGTCAAAATTTATGTTACGGTGATATAAAATGATCAGTGACTTCACAAAACACACCCCAAATAAGTTTTCAACAAAGTTTATTTCCAATCTTTACTGAAAATTGATGACCTTGAAATTTCTGTTTTTTTTTATATACTGGATAAATTATTACAGATAATGCTCTCGTGATAATTTTCGTTCAATCTACACCCCGTGGAGAATATTCCAGAATTTTTTCAAAATTTTTTGATAAGTACTTTCCGAGATAAGGCGGGTGGACAGCGATTTTTCGCGATTTTTTAAAAATAAAACAAAGAAAAGTGCGCGCAAGTATTACATTATATATATATTTTTTACTCGTGTTTTCGCAAGCTTTCATTTGACACCACACTCGATTACCTAGTAAAAAAAATTTTTTTTTACTTCCGATTTCACCCCCCAAAACTAACCCCTTAAGTCAAAATTTAACTTTCAAAATTACATGGCTCTGATGAGGCCATCAATTCCTATTATTACTACCAAATTTCAACTTTCTATGACAAATAGTTTCGGAGAAAATCGGGTGTGACAAACGGACAGACACCGAAGTGATCTTATAAGTGTTCCGTACGGAACACTAAAAAGTCGAACTTGCACAATTAGTGTTCCGTTCCATGATTGCTTTTAAGATAAAAAATTACAGTACGGAATACTAATTACCACAGTTCGACTTGCACTTGTCCGTTTTTAGTGTTCCGTACGGAACACTTATAAGATCACTTCGGTGTCTGTCTGTCTGTCTGTCTGTCTGTCTGTCTGTCTGTCTGTCTGCCACACCCGATTTTCTCCGAAACTATTTGACATAGAAAGGTGAAATTTGGTAATAATATAGGAATTGATGGCCTCATCAGAGCCATGTAGTTTTGAGAATTAAATTTTGACTTAAGGGGTTAATTTTGGGGGGTGAAGTCGGAAGTGAAAAATAAATTTTTTTACTAGGTCATCGAGTGTGGTGTCAAATGAAAGCTTGTGAAAACACGAGTAAAAAATATATATATAATATTATACTTGCGCGCACTTTTCTTTGTATTATTTTTAAAAATTCGCGAAAAATCGCTGTCCCGGGCCTTATCTCGAAAAGTACTTATCAAAAAATTTCGAAAAAATTCTGGAATATTCTCCACGGGGTGTAGATTGAACGAAAATTATCACGAGTGCATTACCTTTAATAATTTATATGGTATATAAAAAAAACAAAAATTTCAAGGTCATCAGATTTCAGTAAAGATTGGAAACAAACTTTGTTGAAAACTCATTTGGGGTGTGTTTTGTGAAGTCACTGATCATTTTTATACCATCGTAACATAAATTTTGACTTAAGGGGTTCGTTTTGAGGGGTGAAATCGGAAGTGAAAAAAAATTTTTTTTACTAGGTCATCGAGTGTGGTGTCAAATGAAAGCTTGTGAAAACACGAGTAAAATATATATATATATATATATATATATATATATATATATATATATATATATATTTATATATATATATATATATATATAATGTAATACTTGCGCACACTTTTCTTCGTATTACTTTTAAAAAATCGCTGTCCCCTACCTTATCTCGAAAGGTACTGATCAAAAAATTGTGAAAAAATTCTGGAATATTCTCCACGGGGTATAGGTTGAAAGAAAATTATCACGAGTGCATTACCTTTAATAATTTATTTGGTATATAAAAAAAAAAAAACAAAATTTCAAGGTCACTAGTTTTCAGTAAAGATTGGAAACAAACTTTGTTGAAAAACTCATTTGGGGTGTGTTTTGTCACTGATCATTTTATACCACCCTAACAAAAATTTTTATTTTAAAAACAATCAACGTACGGAACACTAATTGTGCAAGTTCAACTTGCACTTGACCGGTTTTTTTTTATTTATTTATTATACGAGGCATGTTTTTTAAGTAAGTATCGTTTTGCGATTCCGCCGCCGCAGCGATACGGTCGGCGTTCCGCGCATGCGCGCTGGTAACCTACATCTCATGTCTACGCACTGACGCCATTACAGTCTGGTTCTTCATTGTATACGTTATTTACTGAGTGTTTAAGATGCCTCCGACAATCGTGAGTCCCGCCGATTGTGAAGTACGGGCTGTTATACGATTTCTTAGTGCTAAAGGCGTAAAACCGATCGATATTCATCGTGAGATCTGTGAAGTTTACGGACAAAACATTATGAGTGATGGAATGGTAAGGAAATGGGTGAGAGCATTTAAAGATGGCCGCACAAATGTGCATGATGAAGAACGGAGTGGGCGTCCTTCGGTCGTTAATGAAGATTTGGTGCAGAAAGTGGACGAAAAGGTGAGAGAAAACAGACGCTTTACAATTTCATCATTGTGCGACTGCTTTCCTCAATATTCTCGTAGTGTTTTGTATCGCATTGTGACCGAGAACTTGAATTACCGGAAATTGTGTTCACGTTGGGTTCCAAAAATGTTGACGGATTTGCACAAAACCCAACGTTTAGGCAGTGCATTGACTTTCCTTGAGCGGTACCACAATGAAGGTGAACATTTTTTAGACCAAATTGTTACTGGTGACGAAAACATGGGTGGCCTACGTCACACCAGAATCGAAACAACAATCCATGGAATGGCGACATTCATCATCACCCAAAAAAGTGAAGTTTAAGCAAACAATTTCTGCCCGCAAAATCATGTGCACAGTTTTTTGGGACAGAAAAGGAGTATTGCTAGTGGAGTTTCTGCCTCGTAATGAGACAATCAATGCAGCGTCTTATTGTGAGACATTGAACAATCTGCGTCGTGCAATCCAGAACAAAAGACGTGGCAAGTTGAGTAAGGGTATCGTTTTGCTGCATGACAATGCCCGTCCACATGTGGCTAATCGGACCAAAGATCTCATCAAATCTTTTAAATGGGAAACTCTAGATCATCCTCCATACAGCCCTGATCTGGCGCCCAGCGACTATCATTTGTTCCTGCACTTGAAGAAGCACCTGGGTGGTCAGCGTCTTCAAGACGATAACGAAGTCAAAACATTTGTGATACAGTGGTTAACAAGTCAGGCGGCAGAATTTTATGAGGAGGGTATTCAAAAACTGGTGCCACGTTATGACAAAGTGCCTCAATATTCACGGAAAATTATGTAGAAAAGTAGATTAAGGTACAGGCTTTCATGTAAAAATAAAATTATAGCGACATCTTTGCACGTCTTTTTTTAATTCCAAAACGGTACTTACTTAAAAAACATGCCTCGTATTAACTTGAAAATTTGACAACCGGTAAAAGTACTTACATAAACATTTTAACAAGAATTCATTAGAGCGATAAATTTTAAAATAGATTTGTTTCTATGCCCGCATAAATTTGGCAGCAACTAACTCATTTTTTACTGTTAATTAACATGAAGTGTTGTTCATTTTCATTTTAATTATCGATGACAGTTTACATGGAAAAGAGAACAATGAAACATTGTTAGATATTTTCTAAAAAAAAAACTAGGTAAAATATTAGTACGGTATTCAAACATGTAATAGTATATGTCATTTTCGGGGTACTTCGAGTCTAGGAATTTGAAATTAGTATTATTACTTTTCTTTCTAAAGGAAAATATTGTATTTGTGACAAAAAAACCCTTCCGAGATTTTGGCACGATAACGTTTGAACGAAGTGAGATATTAATTCAAACTTGGTACAGATGTCATACCTAACGATGCACAGTGTCTCGACTAGTACAAGCTAGCGGGACAATATTATTTCTTCACTTATTTCAATTATTTATGTATATTCCAGGTATCTTAAGCTATTTTAAGAAAAAAAAAGTTGAAAAATGTGTACTGTATGTGTATTAATCGAAATATGTAACTGCAAGACGGAAGTGGTTTACTAATGTGTCTCATTTGTTCACTATTGTCGCTAATTGTTCTTTAATTAGCTACATACGTCTACCTACTCATTATGTGTGAAAAGCACAATCATGTTTGTTTACAAAGAAATTTCTAGGAAAAAAATAAAAATCATAATGATAGTACCCACAATTATTAATTTACAAAATATTATTTCTTTTTAAAATAAATTAGTACAATAACAGTATCTATATATCAATTATTTTACAATAACAAGGTGTATAAGTAAAAGAAATATAATATTAAATAACTTTATATACTAAGGCATGAATTATAAGCAACTACAACACACAATAAAATAAGAATAATAATTACAATAAAAAAATACTTAAACCTACTAATCACCATCAGATGAGTCGTCATCACCGCTCTCCCATTCAGTAGAATATTCAGAGAGTAAATAATCCTCCTCATTTAATTCGTGATGATGACTTACTGATGGTGTTTCGGATGGCAATGAAGGTGGGATAATCAACTGCAGAACCTCCGATGGCAAAGAAGTAAATTTTCTTCGCGGTAATTCTCTATACGAGTTGATAACAGGATCAGACGTAATTAAAAGCATTCTCAAAAGATCTGTATTTGTGGCAATATGTAACCGCTTCCTGGTGTGCCGTTCACGGAATCTACGACAGTCTTTATTTCTTGCCTCCTGGGCTTCTTCGGAGAGTTGTCCAATGGGAAGAAGAAAAGACTTTATAACTTCCGCGCTGTGTACAAGAATTTTATGCACAGTAACGGGCATGGAATACCACGAATACAGATCAAGGTATAATTTTCTAGTATCAACACAAAACTTTTCGAATTCTATATAATTTATGTCATATCCGATGACAAAGTTCTTAAAATTACATGAAATCTACGAATAAGGTTTACGTCTAATCTTGTAATTTCGCTGCTCAATTCAGCTTTGGAAAAAAAATCTACGTGCTGTGTTTCCATCGTTTGTGTTACCATACCCAGGTTTTGTTTATCTACAATAAGACCCATACGATCTTTTAAACACTTTTTTATATCTCTTGTGAGCGTTGCTTCACAATAGCTTTATCGTTATCTTCCCTGACTTGCCACTCTTTTATTTCTAAACGATAGCTGATGTGAAGCAAACATTCAAACGTGCGGATCCATGCATGTAAAGTAGATAAACCAAATGCAAGGCGTTCTTCGTTGCTGGGATTTTTCTTTGACTCCTCGTTCATAGTAGACGGGGGTGGCACCGCAAATATAACACTTTTGTGTTGAACTTGTATCTGTTAAGGCATTGCACACTTTGCCATCAGTCATTGTCAACAACAAATCGTGTTTAACAGAGATTTGAGATCCAGCAACGTTACATAATGTTGGAAGAAGCTGACTTACTTCATCTAAAATTTTAGAAGTTTCTTCTTTCGTAAACTCTTTTGTCTCCTTGGCAAAAATAAACTTAATAGGACGGCAATATAAAGTAGAGGAAGGTCTTGGATTTTGCCAGATCACAGTTTCGCCATCAAGCAGTCTCAAAGGAACAAATGAGTATACGAACAAAAATTCGTCTGTAGCGTTAGTGTTCTCAAATTTCTGCTTATACGTGCTATGCCCCGAACTCCCATCACAGCCCCATTTGCTTAATAACGTATAATATGAACGAGGTAACACACTTCTAATGACTTCCGTCTGAGCTTTAACTAATCGTTCAGCCGTTTTATCCAAAATCGCGTGTTTAATTTCAGCTCGAGATTCAGTCACAGAAATATATTCGTCAGAAGGACAAGAAGCTTTGGACTTACCTAAACTATAAAACGATGGATACACTTGATGTCCGCTTTCATTGACCATTTTCTTGTTTGTTTATATGAGTGAGAAGTCGATTTCGAGTCCACATAATAAGCTAAAGCTTCGTCTGGTGTTAACTGCCGACTTTGTTCAGAACACTTATTCTTTTCTCTAGTTTCACTGACCGCGACGTTATGAATCTGTTTAACAACACTTCGATGCCCTTCTTTTCGAGTAGCTAACTCAGCTGCTGTAATAAGCTCACTTGCACTTCGCGATTCCAAAGATCTTCTACTCTCCGTCTCTTCGTTTTCGTTGATGAGTCTTCAAATGATTTTCTGGCTCGCTCTACGGAAAGAGCCGCTGATGATGTTGAAGTGCACGGCTGGTTAACACACATTTTTATTTCGATTCCGGGTCCCTCTAACCAATCTTTATGTTTGATTAGAAACATTTCTTTGTTACACTTTAAAGAAGTCCACTTTTGATTGAATTTTGCTGAAAGGCTTGATATTTTCATTTTGAGTCGTTTTAGAGAATCGTCAGAAATATCAAACATATTGAATTTTTCACTTATATAATAAAAATTCCACTGTTTCGTTCAGTTTTGTCATGTTTTAGCCATTCTTCAAAAACTCCATTTTCGTCATAGTCACGACTCGTTCTGAAAAAAATAAAATAATTTTACTTTCGGGCCTTTTCGAGGGCCTGAATGTTGTAGGTATTACATATAGAAAAATCTCGGTGGATATGTGGATAAAAAAGTTGCTACTTTTAAAGTTTACAATTAATGTAAAATTTGCTGGATTTATCTATACATTTACAAATTGATATTACACCAAAAGTATACATATTTTTTATAAAAAATATAAGTCATAATAGAGTACATACCTTCAACAGAATATTCCATCACAAAAAACTCGTTTCACTTTGCTACCAATTTTAAAATATGTTATCACAAGTGTGCATAAAATGCAACTGATTTGCAAATGAAAATGACCTCTCTTATAAGGGTTACTTTGACCCCCTGATAAGATACCTTTATGAGGTGATAAACAAATTAATTCTTGGAATTCGTTAAATGGGGGGGATTGTTTACAAGTCGTTATCAGTGGTTCCTGGAAATTACGTCATGAATATTGTCCCGCTAGCATGTTCTTGCCGAATCACTGTGCGATGGGTTGAAACTTATAGTTTTTGGACAATATCGCTTCAGGGGAAGGAGGTGAATGTCGATAAATTTTCATCATCATCATCATCAGACATTCATCCATCGTCAGATGTAGGCCTCCCCCAGGCTTCTCCAATGTTGTCTGTCTTGAGCTTGTCTCAGCCAATTATTGCCTACCAAATGCTTAATATCAATCTGTCCAGCGAGTTTGTGGTCTTCCAAAAGGTTTTCTGTGTCTTCGCTGTGTCCATTCCACAAGTCGCTTGGTCCACGATTGTCCATTCGGGCCACATGACCTGCCCAGTTCCATCTTAACCTGCAAACCCGCTCGATTACGTCTGATACTTTGGATCTTGTTCTTATCTCTTCATTTCGTATGCGATCTCTTAATTTTAATCACAACATTCACCCTTCCATGGTCCTTTGTGACATCTGCAACCTTTGGCCAACGTTTCTGTACCATATGTTATGTCAGAACTGGCAGTATTTACTAATCGAACACTTTACCCTTGATGGTATTAAGTAAATGTAAGTTAAATACTTGAAAATTGCCGAAATGAACTTTTTTCCAGAGAGCATCTTTACTGGAACAATTCTGAGTTCCCACTTTCATTTTTCAACTCTTTCCACAAACGCTGTAGGGGATTCAAGTCTGGATATTGACTTGGCCATTCTAAGATTTTTCCTTCTGAAAAATTCTTGCAAAAGCTTGGATCGATGTTTCGGATCATTATCTGCCAAAGATTTGGCACTACAAATCTGCTGAATGGGAAGATCTCATAGAATATTTTCGGACTTTCCCTTGGTTAGACGTTCGTTTTCGATCCAACGACCCATCTGACTGCGCCAAGGAGGGTTTCCGGTGTTATTTTGGCTGGTATAATAATAATAATAATAGCTTTATTACCCAACAGTTTCCCATTAATAGGGTAAATATTTAGACATTTACATATTCAATGACAGTCTGTAGTAATTGCTTCTTAGTACAACAGTATATATCACAAACACTACAAATATGATTAAAATTAGTACACATTACATGAATAGGTGAATTCAATAACAAATTAGTATTAGGTCTGTCACATCTAAAAAAACATACTTGATCGTGAGTGTATCCGTGGCACATTGATGTTAATACGAGACAGTATATCCGTGCAATCAATCATATTGTGCAATACTTTATATAGGAATAATATTGAGGCGCAAACTCTCCTGATTCCCAGGCTAAGAATATTTGTCTGTTCACACACAAATAATCGCTGCTGATTCCCCGTTCAGGATACATTCCATTAATCTTAAACAACAGAAATTTCAGAAATCTCCTCTGCACTTTTTCAAGTGAAACTCTATGCACCTAGTACATTGGACTCCAGACAATACTTGCATATTCCAGTTTCGAGCGAACAAACCAGAAATACAAAATCTTCAGTGATGCAATATTAGTGAAACCCCTACAATTTCCTAATGATGAACCCGTAAGACTTCATTGCTTCAGAAACTTTCACTGCTATATGCTGAGCAAATGTTAGTTTTTGCATCAAAAACAACTCCCAAATCCTTAGCTGTGCTACACCTACTTAAATTATGGTCTTGAATTCTATATTGAAACTCTATTGACGCTACCCTCCTAGTATATGTTAGAACTTTGCATTTTTGAGCATTTAGATGTAGTTTGTTGTCACAACACCAAGAATGCACGAAATTCAACTGGCTTTGTAGATAGGAACAATCCTCAGTTTTTTCTATTGGCATAAACATTTTTAAATCATCAGCATAAATTAGCCTGTTACATTTTAAATCCTCGCAAAGGTCATTTATGAACATAATGAAGAGCAAGGCTCCCAAATTTGAACCTTGTGGAACGCCGGAGGTAGCCACAAATCTTTCTGATTTGAATCCGTTGTAGGCTACAAACTGAGTTCGATTAAACAAGTAAGTATGAACTTATAAGAGCCCTCGCACCATCAGCGAAACCAAAGAAAGACAACTTATTGATGAGAACATGATGGTCGATCCTATCAAAGGTCTTCGAGAAATCTGTATAAATAACATCAACCTGCTCACCATCATCTAATATTTCCGAAATGAACTGTGTCATAACAGTTAGATTTGTTACCGTAGATCTCTTACTAACAAATCCATGCTGATAAGGAGAAATTTGATTTTTAATTTGGCTATAGATACGTGCATACAAGACTGACTCAAAGACTTTTGAGAAGTTACAAAGTAGAACGACACCCCTGTAGTTTTCATATTTCCCCATTCCATTCCATTCTTAAAAATAGGACTTAATCTACCTTCTTTCCATCGTTTTGGATAAACACCCTGTTTAATTGATAAATTAAAAATATACTTTAAAGGTCTTACAAGGACAGTCGCACAGTCCCTAATGAGAAACAAGGAATATTTTCAGGGCCAGAGGTCAATCTTATTTTTTAATTTTTTCGTGGCCATCAATATTTCACCCCAGTGATGGGCGAGAATTCCACAATTGTCAACGACGTACTAAGCGAAATGACAAGTCCTGCTGGTTCCGACAGTGCGAAGACACTCTTGAAAAAATCTGCAAACGCGTTAATAATGCCCGACGGAGACTTCAGAATGTCATTTCTATACATCATCATACTGGGAATCCTAGAAGATTTACTTTTAGAATGGACATAACTCCAGAAGCGTTGGGGATCCAGTGCCAGAGAAGCCTGTGCATCCTCCATGTTATTTAACATATGACGCTTTTAATTTGCTGCTTAGAAATTGATCTGGACATGTATGGAAGCTTACATCCCTTTTTCGAAGAAATGTCCTTCTAACGCAAGCCTTCATTTGCCCGAAAATACAAAGAAGCTGTTGCTTCTAGACATCTAAGCTCACCGACAATGGCGTGCCCGGAAAAGATGCGAAGAGATTATCGACGAAAACCAAGGAGGCACACAATCAACGAATTAGAAACAAACTTTTGCTTGCCCCAACAATTCCAAGTCCTGTTGAGAAAGCGAACTTGTTGACTGAACTCTTTGCTTCACGTTCTACTGTCGATTTCCAAGGAAAAATACCACCTACTATTCCCATAGTGCAGTCAAGGATGCCCGATATTGCCTTCAGGCAGCGTATCATAAAACGTAATTTTAATAAAGCTAGACACCAAAAAATTTTCTGGCGCTGACGGAATACCTGTCATAATTCCCAAAAACTGTGCGGGGGAACTAACACTGGTTTTGTCATAGACTTTTCAACCTATTCCTACATAAAAGGAATATTTCCTTCCTGCTGCTATTATTGAAAGTAGTGCAACCAGTCGCACTGCTTTCAATAATATCGAAAGTCATGGAAAAGGCTATCAATCAGCATCTTCTAAAATATCTTGAAGGATTCAACATTATTAGCAACCACCAATACGGCTTTCGTAAACATAGATCAAGAGGAGATCTTCATGACTTATGTAACACATGTTTGGAACAACGCAATTGAATACTTTGGAGAATCTCAAGCGGTTGCTCTTGATATAATCCAAGGCATTCGACCGAGTTTGGCACGATGGATTGTTGGCTAAGTTACGCTTTTCTGGTAAGTCTGAAAAGTTCTGCGTTTGGCTCTCATGTTTCCTCAGAGAGCGTCTTTTACGAGTGGCAATCGACGGATTTCTTTCTAACACCTGCACTATCAGCGCCGGTGTGCCCCAAGGCTCCATACTGTCTCCTACTCTCTTTGTCATTTACTTTAACGATCTGCTGGAAAAGACCGAGAATCCAATCTACAGCTTTACAGATGACAATACGCTTATCTCTTCATTCACTTTAAACGCTCGAGATCGGCTACTCAGACGAATATCGGCAGACAAGCAGAAGTCATGAAATTTAACGCTATAAAAACCCAGGTGGCAGTTTTTTTCTAAAAAAGCTAACGATGCTGAACCCGATATAGTTATGTTGGGGCACTCTATTCCTCTAACATCGTCACTCAATTTGTTGGGCGTTAATTTAGGAGCAAATATGTCCTGGCATGAACAGGTTGCACGCATAGCAATGAGAGCTTCTCAACAGTTGGGAATATTATTTCGAACCAGAAAGCTTTACACTTCACAAGAACTGTTAATTCTTTACAAAGTTCAAATTCGACCAACTATGGAATACTGCTCCCATGTTTGGGGTTCCGCTCCCAAACATACACTGCATTTGTTGGATTCTATTCAGAGAAGAGCTGTTCGTCTAATTGGAGACTGGGAAGTGACCGGCGGACATTGTTCGTTGGAACATCGAAGAACGGTGGCAACTTGAGTCTATTCTACACGTATTTTCATGGTAAGTGTTCAAAGATGTATCGCGCTTAATTCCTCCCAGAGCGGTGCATGTTAGAAATGCACGTCACGTTAATACTTCATATCCGTATGAGCTTCAGCATGTTACTCCTCGTATAAACCCTTTTTCAAGCAGTCTTTTATATGGAGAAGATCATTCCTTTGGAATAACTTACCCAGGACGGTTTTTCCCACCGAGTACAAGTTACAGCGATTCAAGAACAACGTGAATAGCTTTTTTTTTTTCCGCACACATGTCGCTCCTGTAGTGCTTTAGGGGGATTTCCCTGCTGCATGTGTGCTAGACTCAAAAAAAGGTATAATAGTACTCCTATTTTTCTCGATCATCCCAGAATGCAAATTATAAATATGTTTAGACCAGGGATGTCAAAGATACGGCCCGCGGGCCGCATCCAGCTCCCGGGACGTATCAATAAGGCCTGCGATCGCAATGTGTCACAGAAAGAAGAATCATGTTTTTTTTAGAGCTTTTAGACTTCACTCGATTCCTCTACGGAAGTTTTAAAATGTGCACACTACATTTATAAGTAATTTCAAGGCAGCGCGTGCCTTGACAAGCGAGAGAGATAGGCAGTAACGTCATCTCTTAGCAACAAGCAGAAATACCCTATTATTTTTGTTGAGAACAATAGAATCTTCCACGCGCTTCGAGTCTAGACTAGAACCTTCCTTATCGATATTATAAAAGGAGTGCGTCGGCGCGACGTGAGTCAGTTGAGTGTGAGTCGAGTAATCGAAGCGATACGGTCGGAGAAGGATTTTAGTTGTACTGCGAAGTAGTGATTGTGAAGGTATTGTGCATTTGTTTGTGTCGTGCGCGTGCGATATCCATAATTGTTGTGTCGAGTTCCATAATTGTTACGATTTTGGCATAATGTCACAAAAACGTAAAGTTGATAGTGAGTTTTTCAGTCTAAATGGGAAATTGCATATTTTTTCATAGAATGGAAAGGTAAACCACTATGTTTGATTTGCAATCAAACAGTTGCTGTTTGTAAGGAGTTTAACTCGAAGAGACACTATAATACGAATCATAAATCAAAATTCGATTGTTACACTGAAAGAATAAGAATGGACACATTGTCATCTTTAAAATGTAAACTTCAAGGTCAACAATCGATGTTTACTAAAGCTAATACTGAGAGCGAAGATGCCCTGAAATCAAGTTTTATTATTGCATTAGAAATCGCGAAGAGATCAAAACCTTTCACTGATGGTGATTTTATTAAAGACTGTATGTTGAAAGTTGCCGATGTTTCATTTCCATTTCAAAAGTCAATATTCAAAATATTTCGCTGTCAAGAAACACTGTTGCTTCAAGAATAAATGATTTATCTCAAAATTTGATTCTTCAACTGAAGGAGAAAATTAAGGAATTTACAAACTTTTCACTGGCTGTTGACGAGAGCACTGATACTGTTGATACAGCTCAACTTGCTGTTTTTTATACGAGGTATTAAACAGTAAACTTTGAAATAACTGAATAACTATTAAAGTGCGTTTCCATTGACAGGTACTACAACAGCAAATGATATTTATTCTGTCAAATTGAGCATTTGATAGCAGAATATGAACTCGACTGGAATATACTTAGCAGCACAACTAACGGATGGCGCTCCTGCCATGGCTGGCAAACATTCGGGCGTTGTAACTAAATTAAAACAGAAAAACATCAGGGAATTTTGTGGGATTTCACTGTATCAAATTCATCAGGAATCATTGGCATCCAAACATTTAAAAATGGACCATGTTATGCAACCTATAATTAAAATAGTAAATTTTATAAGAAGCAGAGGACTAAATCACCGACAGTTCAGGCAGTTTTTACAAGATTTGGCCGAAAAGTTTTCTGATGTTCCTTACTTCACCGAAGTTCGTTGGCTCAGTCGAGGAGTAGTTTTAGAAAAATTTTTTGCATTACGTGACCCTATTCAAGCTTTCATGTTAGAAAAAGGCAACCCAATTGATTATGACAATGACTGGTGGGTTTGATTGTGCCTTTTTGGTAGATATGAATAAACACTTGACTGATCTGAATGTAAAGTTACAGGGTAAAAATCTGATTGTCACTCAAATGTATTCATGTATTCAAGCCTTTGAAACAAAGTTGAGGCTGTGGGAAAATCAGGTAAAAATCAAAATTTGGATCATTTCCCTTATTTAAAATCATTTGGCACAGTGAACCAAAAAAAAGTGGATCAATGTTCTCAACTTCTGCAAAATTTGATCACGGAATTCAACAACCGTTTTGAAGACTTTCACAAAATGAATGAAATGGAATTCCCAATTTTCAACAATCATTCAATTTTGAAGCTTCACAGGCACCAGTTCATTTGCAAATGGAAGTTGATAGATCTTCAATCGGACAGTATTTTGAAAGAAAAAAATTTAAAGAGATTAACGCTCTTACATTTTATTACACAATATTTCAAGAGTTTGGATAACTACCCGGAATTAAAAAAGCATGCAGACGCATTCTCTGCATGTTTGGTAGCACCTATTTATGTGAGCAGATGTTTTCCGTCATGAAAATAAATAAGAACAAACATCGCACAAGACTTTCGAATGAACATCTCCAATCAATTCTTAAAATAACTACAACGAATATGATACCTGACATCAATGAGCTTGTCAAAAACAAGATGGGAAGTCAGGTATCTGGATCCTCGAGCTCAAAAATAATTACCCTCTTTTATAACTTTGATATAATTTTTAAAACAACCTATATTATATGCTATATAATTAAATAAATAAAATGTTATAATAATTCAGTACATTTTTTTTATTTGAATCTGGTCCGCCTACACATTCTAAATTTAATATATGGCCCTCTGCAAAAT
>JAHKBH010002379.1:0-14677 GCA_019049505.1 Pachyrhynchus sulphureomaculatus
GCTAACCAAAATTATATATACGTACATTTTTATTTTAAGAAATAAGCGATAGGAAAATAAAAAGATGGGAGCAACTATTAAAGAAATACATCATAGGCAATAAAATGAACCCAACGGTTATTGCTTTTATGTTGATTATTTTTTTAAAGAATTGATAAAAATTGTGCCACCTATTTTAACCAGAGTTCAATAATTGAGTGTCTCTATGCCCAAGTCTAGGGGTTCCATATCAAAACTAGCTTCTGAAAACTACTTCACATATTAAAAAGCTTCAGAGACACGGAACTATTTCAATCATATTATATTTTTAGAGTATAATTTTACCTCGATACATAGTGTATCCAGAAGAAATCATGCCCTCGATTCCTAATATATCGAAAGAGTTCTCATTTAATAAAATTTTCCAAGATTCTGCCCAAGAAACTTTGAGAAAGATAACCGAAAATTTACCAGTCAAAAATTACACATTTATCGCAGTACATGTAAGAAGAACTGATTATAAGGATTATCTGAAAAGGTAAGTTTGTAGTAATTTATATACTATCCATATTTCAGTTTGTTCATTTTATATGATCTGACTAGAACTGGTACATTGTTCGTCTAACATGTTGAAGGTATTTGTATTATTTAAGAAGACATTTAGAAAAAGTACATTCTTCATTTTTTTACTTCTGACGTCCTCAACCTAGAATATCGACATCCCCAATTAAACAAGGATTAGAACCTTTGGATAACAGAACCACATTCTATGGGATAATGCAAATATATACAACAGCACGTACAGACAGACTTTGAATATATATATATATATATATATATATATATATATATATATATATATATATATATATATATATATATATTGTAACGTGTTAACTTACCCGCAGTTTGTGGCGTCATTTTTTGTACCCTGTGAAAAGTTGTTTGTCCCACGCTTGGGCGCAATTTTCTTGCAGCCCCTTTTTAATTTCTGAGAATGAATTGAGTGAATAAAGATTTTAAAAGAACTAAAGAAATTAAACTAACACTAGCTCAGTTTTCCTTGGTAGAGAAATATGGGTAAGAGATAATTTTTGTACGTCTTTTTGGAATTATTTTTTTATGGTTAAAAACTTTAGTTGTACTATTTTTTGGGCACCATTCATTTTAAAATAGAAAGGATCTAATTTCAGCTAAAAAAATGAAAAAATACTGAAGTGTTATACAGTTGTTAAATAAAAGAATCAGTCTAGTACAACCCTTCTTATCCTGAAAAGAAAGATAGGTGTACAGTGAAACACTAGCTTTAATCAACAAAAAGAAAATTTATTAATGATTTAAAATAAAAGTTCTAACCCTTGCAGTTTTAAGAATTACAAAAATTCTAGCCTAAAAAGTAGTTATTAAAAGTAGAGTTCCTAAATCAGCCATTTCACTTTTAAAACTTTACTACACCCGAAATCGAAGAGTCGTGATATTCACTTCACGATTTATCAGTTCAAATTGATGTTAAAACACTTGTTTGCGGGAAATAGATCTACTGATGTATGTTCTGGTGACTTACGGTTTTCCTACGGGCTTCTAGGCCTTAAATTGAACACAAAACCGATTTCACACATTCCATCACTTATGAGAAGAGCCTACTTTGGCTACTCCATGTAGAAAACACACAAAGCCCACTACGGCTTTACGTTAAAAAAACTCGTGCTTAACTTGGCTCTCGTAAATATTGCCAGAAGCCTCTACTGCGGCTTGATGGGCAAAGCCTGGCTGCGGCTTCGTCGTAAAAAGCCTCTCGGCGGCTCGGTGGAAAAAGCCTTCTCGGCGGCTAGATGTAAAAAGCCATGATCTGCATTCTGCAGACCCTTAAATAAGCCGTGAGAACTCTGTCTCTAAAATGGCCTACTTCCGGGAAACAAACATTTCACCAATCGCGGCGTACTACGAATTCGATAGATTCGGTCGGAAACCCGCACTGCACACTGTACCACGAGCGGCTAGAAATTTCTGCGAAATACACTGCTCGATACAAAAATGAAAAGAAGTACATTGTAATGCCAAAAATCAGTAACATTTCATACTCTTAAAATCTAGGAAAAAATGAATGTTACATTTACCCCCTTCCCCTTCCAAAAAGAAATAGACTACACTAGTCTATTAAACTAAGCCTATTCATCAAAAAAAGGTACAAAGTGCTACATTGTCACTTAATACTAAGGTCAAAACTTAAAACAAAATTACAATCTTCGGACCTTACTACTAGACTTAATTTAATTAAGCACTAATATTAAGTACAATGAAAAATAAATGAAAATGTTTGCATGATCACAAGAATCTTATAACTAGACTTAACTTAATTAAGCACTAAGGTTAAGTACATCAAAAAGTAAATAAAAATCCTTGCATGAACATAAGAAATACCTTTCCAAAGTAACAATAGTGGTCTTCTTATATAAAAGAATCAGCTCTATTACTGTTACCAAAACAAAAAAAATAACTTTGTCTAGACTCTTGTCTAAATCAAAAAAAGTGAACTGAAACAAAATATGAACACCCCCCTTAAAATAATTTAAGGATTGTCAGAAAATTTTCTATTTCAGCTAAAGAAATTTAGAAAAATTCTTAAATAAAGAAAAATAAAAAATAAATGATTCTAGTGCAAACACTAACACTAAAAGGAAAAAAGTCTTGTAAGACCATTTAGCACAAGGCTAAGAAAAACATCTGGATGAAACTCCAGACAAACGCTCGGGAAAAATCGCCATCAATGCTCTAGCTCATCGCTAAGAGAACATTCCAAATCTAGTATCACTACTAGTCGCACTCCGAAAATAATCGCACTCTACAGCGCAATGTCGACGTCCTAAGACATCCAGACATGCTAAAATCGCCAGGGAAAACGCTACATCGCGCAATGTCGACGTCCTGAGACATCCAGACATGCAAAAATCGCCAGGGAAAACGCTCTGGTTGATCGCCAGAAAACACGTCAGCTCATCGCCAACAAAACACTCTGGTATATCGCCAGAAAAAACCTCGGCTCCTCGCCAAGAAAACACTCTGGTATATCGCCAGAAAAAACCTCGGCTCCTCACCAAGAAAACACTCTGGTATATCGCCAGAAAAAACCTCGGCTCCTCGCCAAGAAAACACTCCGTAAATAGTCCTCGACTACACAAAGTCTGCGTTCTAAAAGAACAATCTCGCCATTAATATGGTGAGCAGCTATAAAAGCTAACAATATCACTATAGGCACAGTGAATAGCTATAAAAGCTAAAATTCACTCTAAACACAGTGAATAGCTATAAAAGCTAAAATTCACTAAACTGAATGATCCTGCTTCAAAAAGCAATGTTCACTAAGAACAGAATGATTAGTCCGCGCGCAACTAACATTCAAGGAAACATTCCCAAAATAACTATATGAGACAGCAAGTCTCGAAATAGGACCTCCCCAAAATCACAATTTTATATATAGGAGTCCATAAACAAAACGACTCAAAATCACACATTTTGAGCACATGCCCTCAGGCAACCAATATACAAATATATACAGAAATATATACAGAAATATATACAGGAGTTCAAATCCCAAACCCTTGGTTATGACAACTCCATATCGAGCTTGGCGAAAGCTCTTAGCAAAAGCTAAACAAATCTTCGGCACATCGCACCAAAGTGACAAATCTGCCTAGAAACATGAGCCGGAAAAAACGCCCTCCGTCATTCTTCAGGGTGGCTACACAGAGATATAAAACTTAACCAGCATTGCGCCTCTTCAAGTTGCATGAAGAACCCTCGTGTACTGGTCTCGCCCTAGAACAACAACGAAAAACATTTAATCCATCCCACATAACAGGAGACAAACACCTCACCACGATATACTGAAAGGTGGAGACAATAAAATACGGAAATGGTGACCCTGGTGTCCACCAACAAAAGGGAGTAGATTATAGCATCCACTAAACTGAAACGGTGTCTACCACACCACCATAAGTCAAAAAATTAATCAATAGGGTGTTCCGAAACACACTACTGCCAACAGCCTGTCACCACTAATAGGCCAATTGGAGCTGAGGTCGACTACAGTAGCTAGGCTCTCCTTTGGCTCAAATAGAAATAACCATTGAGTAAACAAAACCTCTAAAGGTCCCAAAGGTCAAACGTTCGCCCCCCATAGACTACCCTTCCAATCAGTCTGTTCCTCAGGAAGACTAACTCCCTGCCAAACGTCGTAACGGCATCTGTTAGCACCCGGTGCATCACAGCCTGTAAAAACAGATAACTCATGGGATACAACCTAAAAGGTTTACAAGGTTAACTTAACCAAGCTTCTAACGGAAATTTTCAAAAAAACGAAAATGAGCTTAAAAAGCTACATGAAGCAAAAATTTCCCAATTTTTTCGGTGGCAACGCAACAAAACTTTTGAAGACGACAAGAGCTTTTCCAGCTTAATCAGAAACAAGAAGAAAACATCGTTGACAGCTAAAATATTCGATCATGGTGTTAATCGTCTCCCTAGACAATAGCCTCTAGAAGAAACTGCTACAGGTATCAGGCATAACCGTTTTCTGTCAGCCCAAACTTCTAGATTACCTCTTGGAAATCTAAAAATTCGGTTAGGAATCTTCCTTCACTGCGCTTAGCCACTCTTGACAAGGTTCTCATCTCGGTATCAGATTTTGATCATTTCTTTGTGAAACAACTGTCTTACTCTGCTCTCATCTCCTGTAAATGATCAGCCTTTAGTTCTCCTGCAGGACTTCAATTTCCTATCAATCTGATAGTAGACCGAAAAAACTCATCATACGCCTATGAGTCCATGCAAAAAAAAAAATTTAAAAAAATTAGTGACTCAAAGGTAACGTTTAAACGGCCCTGAAAAGAATAGAATATACCCTCAGTTTGTCAATTCAGAAGAAGATCTAAATCAAATTAATCCAAGTCTTAGACTTACTGGATAAACCGAAATCAATTTACTCTTAATTGCACCCAAAATATACCACTAAGGTAATAGAAATACACCCACTCGGGTAACAAACTTTGAAATTGCTCAAAAATTTGACTCTACATCACACTACACGAGCTACATCTTGCGCTTGTCCTAACTCAAGATCACTTTGAATTGCCTCTTATCAAGATTTCGCTTCCAAGTGTCAAGAACTGGATATTATTTGGGGTCATAAGCAAATCAAATCCCGCGACCACCGACATACCAGTCTTATGATATATCCTGAGTGTGACTCTTTCGCAAGCTCGCAACAGCTGAGTCGATGCTAATCATCAACCACTATCAACCTAAGTTTGGATATGATCAGTACCCAAAACCTTAGCAAAAAACTATAAAAGTAAGCTATACTCTGCTCAACTTCTATAACAGTCAAAAAAACGAGGTCGTCACCTCTACAGAGCAACATCAAAAAAAAATAAAGTAAAGCAATTAAGATAATGTAAATATAAATTATTCTTCTTCTGACAAACTTTCACTAGGGTTAGGTCCATTGAATGGTTTTAAGTCTTTAATATGCCATCGTCCTACTTTAGTCCCATCTAAATTAACTAAACCATAAACTAAATCTGAAATCTTTTCTCGTATCACGCAATGCACATACTTAGGTACCAACTTAGATGTGAATTTATCAGCTGCACTGGAAAGAATTTTATTTTTTCGCCAAACATGATCACCTATATTAAAGGAAAAATCCCTTTTTCTAAGGTTGTAAGACTTACTGTTCCGTTCATAAGCCTTATGTATCCTACTACGCACGTCGGTGAAAGTATCTTTTAAACCCTTTAAATTTTCGGCGTACGCACCCCTGTTACCCGGAATTATCTCGCTGTCAACATTGACATCCAAATCTAAATTTTTATAATACAATCCTGATAGAGGTATATGTCTGCCGTAAACTAAGAAAGACGGTGTGAACCCTGTTACTTCGTGTCTTGCGGTATTTATAGCTTGTTGAATTTTGGAAATATCTCTATCCCAATTGTCATGTGAATCAAAGTAACATCTTAAAGCGCTCCCGACTGTTCGGTTATTACGTTCAACAAAATTACATTGTGGAGAGTACACGGGATTAAAACGGATGTTAAAACCATAAGTTTCACTTAAGCTCTTAAAACTCTTAGAGGTAAACTGAGTACCGTTATCGCATATCAAGAGCGATGGAACACCGTGGATTAGAAAGACATTATTTTCCAAAATTCTCTCTATATATTCTGCTTTAGAGCTTTCAAAGGAAATAGCATGGTATACTTTGTAAACCAGCAAGAAACCACGAGAAGCCATTTATTTCCCCTTTTTGAACGCGGGAATGGGCCTACTAGATCAGCTGCTATGACTTGAAAAGGGTAATTAACCGTTTTCTCTTTTCCATCAGTCCCATAGGTAGTGTATTTGGAGATTTCTGCGCTCCACACTTCACAAGTCCTCACAAACTTTAAGATATCAAAGCGCATTTTTGGCCAATAATACTGTTCCTGAACCCTGTGAAGAGTTTTATAAAAACCAAAATGACCAGAAGTAGGAGGAGTATGACACATGTCTATAATTTCCTCTCTCTGTGGTTTAGGAACTAGTATTTTCCACTCGGGTACATTAACTTTTAAAGGCAACTGGTTTGGGATAAACTTGTACACGAAATCATTTTCCGCTTTCCACTGCGGAAAATTTTGAGGAAATTCTTTAATTTGCTGCCTTAAATTATCGTACCATGGATCAATGCGATCTATATCAACTGTATCAATTCTTACGCCAATCTGTGCATTAAGACTGTTTTCGTCCACTGTATGATCTGGGATTCTTGACAAAGCGTCAGGAATATCATTGTGGACTCCTTTTCTATGAATTAAATTAAACGTATGTTGTCTCAGCCTAATCGGCCAAAGCGCTAGTTTGCCACTAGGGTTTTTAATAGAATTAAGCCACAATAAACTATAATGATCTGTTATGACCGTGAAAGGAACACCTTCTATGTAAGGTCGAAACTTTTCGATGTTAAAGAGTACTGCTAAACATTCTTTTTCAACAACCGAATAGTTACGTTCAGCCCTTGATAAAGTTCTACTGGCATACGCTATCACTCTTTCCTCACCATTGATTTTCTGTGTTAGGACGCCCCCTAAACCGGTATTAGAAGCATCACTAGAAATATAAAACTGTTGGGAAAAATCTGGTTGGGATAAAATTGGAGCTGAAACCAATAGCTCTTTAATCTTTATAAAAGATTCTTCTGCTGCCTTTGTCCAATCTATCGATTGTCCTTTTTTTCGTCCTTTCAAAAGATCATTAATAGGCGACAACAGGGTAGAAAAATTCTCAATGAAACGTCTATACCATGAACACATTCCTACGAAACGCTTAACTTCCGTAGTATTAGTAGGTCTCGCATAATTAACCATGCTTGCTACTTTATCCGGATCGGTACGCAAGGAATTTGAGCCTACAATATAGCCTAAAAACTTTAGAGAAGTTTTGAAAAAATCACATTTGCTCAAATTTATCGTCAGTCCGGCCTCTTTCAATTTATCTTTTACTTCTTTAAGTAAGCGAATATGCGATTCGAAGACTTCCGATGTTACTAAAATATCATCGAGATAGGTAAAAATATGTGGCTCATATTTCGGACCAAATATAGCGTCCACTAAACGTTGCTGAGTTTGAGCAGCGTTCTTTAGACCAAACGGCATAGTGACGAACTGAAATAGACCTCGGCCTACTACTGCAAAAGCGGTCTTTTCCTTAGAGGATTTGTCCAAAGGAATTTGCCAGAAAGCCTTTCTAAAATCTATCGAGGATACATACTTAGCATTCCTGAGTGATGTCAAAATTCTGTCGATGTTCGGTAATGGATAGTTATCAAATTTGCTGACCTCGTTGAGCTTTCTTCCGTCAAAGCATAGACGATACTGTCCATCGGCCTTTTTCACCAATAAGATTGGAGAACACCAAGGACTGTTTGATTCTTCAATCACTCCGAGTTTCAACATTTCGTCTAACTCTTTATTTAATACTTTTGACATGTACGGAGACATGGCGAAGGGCCTTGTCTTTACAGGACTGGCATCAGCCGTATCTATAGACATGGTGATTTTATTCGTTCGGCCTAACCTATCTTTACTACTTATTTCATTGAAAGAGCTTATTACGTTTTTTTCTGCCTTTAAGCGTTCCGTCCGCGAGAGATCATCTAGGGTACATAGACGCGAGAAAAGGTTTTCTAAAGAACTTTCTGAATAACAATCTTTAAAACTTGTATGAGAATTGACTTCTAGGGACTGTGGATACCACGAATTATCTTTAAAATTTGCTAAAATTCCAAATTTTTGTGCAAAATCACATCCTAAAACCAAAGTATGTGATAGAGAAGGTACTACTAGAGCAGAGATTACTAAACAATGACCATTGCAGACTAGCGGCAACTCAACCGTACCTAAAACTTTTAGACGGCTGCCATCTGCAGTGGTAACACTTCTATTTTTGACATGGCATATTTTTATACTTAAACGACTTAAAATTTTAATACCATTCTGACCTACAACGGAGGCATTTGCACCAGAGTCAAATAAAGCCGAGAAATGGACACCTAATAGATTTATCTTGATATGCGGTCTGTTATCTAAATATCTATGCACGAATAAAGGAGACATGTGGCCATTTGGAGAAGCAGGAGTTTTAACTGGAGAAGGAGAACTTTTAGTAGACTTAAAAAAAACTGAAACTTTTTGTAACCATTTAGTCCAATCTGAACTATTGGAATATTTTTGTCCATCCGTGTTTCTAGAACGTTTTGGATTAGGGGCTATACTGTTAACGTGAGCTTGTGACTTAGCCGAATGTTTAGAGGCTTTTTTGTTGGACTTAGTATATCCGCCTCGGTAATATACCGTCCTTACTCGTTTTTTGTACATTTGGAGCATGATGCTAGTCTCACACCAGTTGTTCCACATTTGAAACAAAATACCCTCTTCGGTGCTGTACAACTTTGGTAAGTGTGATTCGGACCTTTGCAATTCCAACACGTGAAAATTGCCTTAGGTGAAACCGACTTGCCATTCACTTTAGCTGCAGTGTCGCTAATTTTAGAATCACTATCTTTTCTTTTACCCGTTTTCTGGTTACTCCTAGAGTTCCGATTTAAATTCCCATCTTTATTTGTCGAGACTCCACTTCGGCCATTTGGATTATACTTTACTTGATGTATATTAGTTTCGCCCTTTGGTCTGCTCTTTTCCAACAAATAATCGGACTCTTCAAGTTTCCTACATAACCCGGCGAGTTCGGCTACCGAATTAATATCTAGTAGAGCTAACCGATTGACGAAGCTAGGCAGAATATTCCTACGTATAAATTTAACTTTGGTACTTTCCAGAGGCTTGGTGGATAACCTAACAAATGAAGATTCCATGTGGGCAATAAAAATCACAGTGGACTCATTCTTCTTTTGTCGCCTCCTCTTTATTTCCGACCACAATTCTTCATCCTCATCACAGTGCAAGAAGTCCTTCTTTAGCCTATCTACCAAGGAATGCCAGTCGTTGACACTTGATTTTAGGCTTCTAAACCATATGAAGGCATCGCCAGTGAAGAATTCAACAGCAGAGCTAAAAAGTTCATCTTCCGATACTTTCCTAGCTTGAGCTATTTCAGTCAGCCTCTCCAAAAAAGGATAGAGTCTCTTTGAGTCTCCATTAAATTTCAATTGCCATTCGCTGACAGGAATATTTCTGGCTGCGCAATTCACGATTGGAGCTGGTACGTTTATGACTGGGGTTGTAATAGGCAACTGTGGTAACTCATGACCAGGAGCTATCTTTTCTGCAAGATTTGCTTCCATGAGTACACACGTAGCTATTGTTTCTTGAACATATTTGGAAAACTTCGACGCTTCCTCTTCGTCATCCGGCATGGGAATTCTTTGTACGCGACCCGCTACATGCGATAAACGTGACTTAACCCGGTGTACAAGTGAATCATTTGGATCGCCGTCATAACTATCGATTAAGTTTTGGATAGAATTTAAACTCTTTTCGATACCAGCCGTTTCCTCTTTAATAGACAGAGTGTCATCCCCTATCTTTATCGTTTTTCCGGGCTCATTAATTTCTTTACTTAAGATCCTCGTTAGAATCTTTCTTTTATCCGCAACCGGACGTTCTGAGAAAGTACGACGGATTTTCAGTTCATAGTCTAATTCATATTCCAGTAGGTGATTGACTTTAAAATTGAAGGCTTCCATGATAAATGTATAAAATTTAAAAGAATTGTTTGAAAAGTCGTGAAAATATTTCTCCTGTGCTCCCAATAGTCAAAATAAGAAATATGTAAAGACAACTAAAATATGTAAACTTCTTTACCAAACATTTAGAAAATCTTCAACAATTTCAAAAAAAATTTCTAAGTATTGCCTTGTATTAAAATTCCTTTACTAAATATTTTAAGAATTTCCTATAAAAAACTCTAAATACCGTTTCGTATAAACAAAGTATTTTTAACATTCTTGCAAAATATAGGTGAGAAAAAACGTACAGTTTTTTTCTTCAGTTAACCGCAAAGTAAATAAATCTAACAGTGCAAAATTAAAGTAGACCAGCACATCCGCCAATCTGAACTATAAAGGTAGCTTTTAAGAAAAAAGTAGGAATCACTTAAATTAGAGTCGATTGACAAAGTTCAAATATCTATACCACCATCAGATAAATTGAAATAAATAATTCTACAAATTTCCTGCTTTTGTCTTATTGCTATAGTGTAGTTTCGTTTAATAAACCTTATGAAATAAAAAAATGTCTAAAAAGTTAGAGCTTTTACTTTGTTCGAAAGCTAGTACACTGAACCCCTAAAAAAATAAAATTCCAAAAGCCCCGCGTTGACAGCGTCATTTTGTATCGTGTTAACTTGCCCGCACTTTGTGGCGTCATTTTTTGTACCCTGTGAAAAGTTGTTTGTCCCACGCTTGGGCGCAATTTTCTTGCAGCCCCTTTTTAATTTCTGAGAATGAATTGAGTGAATAAAGATTTTAAAAGAACTAAAGAAATTAAACAAACACTAGCTCAGTTTTCCTTGGTAGAGAAATATGGGTAAGAGATAATTGTTGTACGTCTTTTTGGAATTATTTTTTATGGTTAAAAACTTTAGTTGTACTATTTTTTGGGCACCATTCATTTTAAAATAGAAAGGATCTAATTTCAGCTAAAAAAATGAAAAAATACTGAAGTGTTATACAGTTGTTAAATAAAAGAATCAGTCTAGTACAACCCTTCTTATCCTGAAAAGAAAGATAGGTGTACAGTGAAACACTAGCTTTAATCAACAAAAAGAAAATTTATTAATGATTTAAAATAAAAGTTCTAACCCTTGCAGTTTTAAGAATTACAAAAATTCTAGCCTAAAAGGTAGTTATTAAAAGTAGAGTTCCTAAATCAGCCATTTCACTTTTAAAACTTTACTACACCCGAAATCGAAGAGTCGTGATATTCACTTCACGATTTATCAGTTCAAATTGATGTTAAAACACTTATTTGCGGGAAATAGATCTACTGATGTATGTTCTGGTGACTTACGGTTTTCCTACGGCTTCTAGGCCTTAAATTGAACACAAAACCGATTTCACACATTCCATCACTTATGAGAAGAGCCTACTTTGGCTACTCCATGTAGAAAACACACAAAGCCCACTACGGCTTTACGTTAAAAAAACTCGTGCTTAACTTGGCTCTCGTAAATATTGCCAGAAGCCTCTACTGCGGCTTGATGGGCAAAGCCTGGCTGCGGCTTCGTCGTAAAAAGCCTCTCGGCGGCTCGGTGGAAAAAGCCTTCTCGGCGGCTAGATGTAAAAAGCCATGATCTGCATTCTGCAGACCCTTAAATAAGCCGTGAGAACTCTGTCTCTAAAATGGCCTACTTCCGGGAAACAAACATTTCACCAATCGCGCGGCGTACTACGAATTCGATAGATTCGGTCGGAAACCCGCACTGCACACTGTACCACGAGCGGCTAGAAATTTCTGCGAAAAATACACTGCTCGATACAAAAATGAAAAGAAGTACATTGTAATGCCAAAAATCAGTAACATTTCATACTCTTAAAATCTAGGAAAAAATGAATGTTACAATATATATATATATATATATATATATATATATATATATATATATATATATATATATATATATATATATATATATATATATATATATTCCATAATCAATAGAAAGTTGGCAAGAGATGCTCAGAATTGTCCAATGATGGTCTTCACGCATGATCTGTTAATCTTCGGCGATGATTTCAGGCACGGTTGCAGTTGAACGTATTCCGGAACGCTCATCATCTTCCACCTAAGCCTTATATCGCGAAAACTGCAAGAAAATTTGCGAACTGCTCAGGGCTTTGTCTCCAAATGCATTTCGAATTATTTCACACGTTTCAGTAGTGCTTTTCCTAAGTTTAAAACAAAATTTCACAAACACACGGTGCTCTTTTTTTTGTATCTCAGATCAAATAATCTGAGTGAATTACTAACTGAAAACATATCTCGTTGATTTGTTAAGGATGTATTTTTCTTTGCCGATCGGCGTTTTTGCAATATATTAGTCTACAAATTTTTGGATCACATATGTATATGTATATATATATATATATATATATATATATATATATATATATATATATATATATATATACATATATATAGTACAATCCCCGATTATCCGAATCGCGATTATCTGAAATCCGGCTTATCCGAAACAAGTTGTTAAAAAGCAAATTGTATTCCCATTAAACGAAAAAATCTCCATTATTCGAAATAGACGATGAGTGGTTTCTTTAACGCGTCGAGAACTCCCCAACGTCTAGAATTTCACCGCTGTCTATGTTTTGGTTAGTCGACGAGTGTTATAAGTTACTCATTACGTCTATTATTATCGCAGAGGTAATAGTTTCGTTTTAATAGATATTTTACAAAATGGAGCGTCATAATAATAAGCGTAAACGTGTTGTTATTACTTGAAGCATTTCAACGTTTAGATAATGGTGAACTTCTTAAAAATATAGCGAAGGATTTAGGTGTAGCCGTGAGTACTGTTTCAGAGTGGAGAAAAAATCTCAAAAAACTTGAAAAATGGTGTAATGTTTTTTCATCGCCCACACAGGCACGAAAAAGTATGAAAAGCAGTGAATACCAAAAAGTGGATGATTCTTTATTTTTATGGTTTACACAGAATCGAGAGCGTGGAATACCAATTTCAAGAACAATTTTAAAACATAAGGCAGTGAGTTTAAGCGAAGAGTTGCCGGTTATTGAAGCGCCTGTAAATTTTTCTGCGAGTGATGGATGGCTATACAGGTGGAAAAAAAGACATGGTGTACGACAACTGACAGTTTGTGGAGAAAGATTGTCGGCTGATATATCTGCTGCAAAAAAATTTGCAGAGAATTTTGAGCAGCTTATGAAAGAACATGGTTTACAACTAGACCAAATCTATAATTGTAATGAAAAGGCTTCAACTACAAAATGTGGCCGTCAAATACCTTAGCTTCAAAAACGCAAGCTGGAGCACCTGGTTACAAACGTAGCAAAGAACGTATTACTGTTCTTGCATGCAGTAATGCTTCTGGAAGACACAAACTACCATTATTATGTATTGGTAAGTCAGCAAATCCATGAGCCTTTAAGAATATTCGTCGCAATGCTTTTCTTGTTTTGTATAAAAATCCAAACAATGCCTGGATAAACGTGACTCTATTTAAAGACTGGGTTTTTGGAGATTTTGTTCCCAAAGTGAAAGTTTTTTGAAGAGAACATGGATATCCTAGAAAATGTATTCTGTTACTAGATAACGCCCCCACTCACCCAAGTGCGCAGCGACTTGGAAGAGGGGAAATAAAAGCAACGTTTTTGCCTCCTGCTGTAACTGCTTATTCAGCCTATGGATCAGGATATACTGGAAAATTTAAAATGCAATTACAGGCGTTTGTTATTGGAGCATATTTTAGAAGAAGTAGATGAAAGTGGCAATCTTACTGATTGTCTAAAAAAGATAAATTTAAAAAATGTTATTATATTGGATAGCTTCAGCCTGGAATCAACTAAAGAGTAGTACTCTGGAAAAATCTTGGTCAAAATTGATTCCACAAGAGGAGAGACATTACTCAGAGACAGAAACAGAAGATAATGAAAGTTTACATAAAATTATTACAAGAATATCAGGATGTGAAAGTGTTACGGAAATCGATGTTTCTGAATAGTTAAACAGTGGTAGTGTGAAAGATGAAATGACTGACCAAGAATTAATTAAAAGTGTATGCAAAAATGCTAATAAAATAGACAGTGATGACGATGATGGTAACGAAGTAGAAGCCACTGACAATATTCCTGGAAAAATGTCACATTCAGAAGGACTAGAGGCCCTAGAAAAAGCGTTAATTTATGTAGAACAACAAGAAAATGCAACCGCCGCGAACGTTTTGCTTATCAAACGTTGGGGAGACATTGCAGCCAAAAACAGAACTAACGCAAAACGAGTGCAGTTAAAAATTACGTCATTTTTAAGACATTAAAGTTAAGAATGAAACTGTTTTATTTTCGATTTTCCATACATATACATAAAACAAATAAACTAATTGTCCTATTCTTTGTTTTAATAAATACCTATGTACGTAATAGCATATCATATAAATGCTTTTAAGTCAATC
>JAHKBH010002380.1:0-37539 GCA_019049505.1 Pachyrhynchus sulphureomaculatus
TATATATATATATATATATATATATATATATATATATATATATATATATATATATATATATATATATATATATATATATATATATATATATATATATATATATATATATATTTATATATATATATATATATATGTATATATATATATATATATATATATATATATATATAAATATATATATATATATATATATATATATATATATATATATATGTATGTATATATATATATATATATATATATATATATATATATATATATATTTTCCAAATATAAAAATTGCGAAATATAACAGCATACGAGGTTCAGACCTGTTTTCAAAAATAAAGGATAGAACACCTAATTTTTATAATAACTCTGTAGTTTATAGATTGTCTTGTTTGTAATGTGAAGCGTGTTATATTGGGCAGACATCTCAGTGGTTGAAACAGAGACTCACACAGCACAGGAGTGACTTCCGATGGGAAAGAATTCGTGTGCTGTGGTGCAACATAATTTGAAAACAGGTCATAATTTTGACTATAACAACGTTAAAATCTTAGCTCATGACAACAACTATAAAGGAAGACTTTTTAAGGAAATGTACCATATCAACAGGGACCCAAAGTCAATTAACTATAAATCAGCTGCCAGTCTATGTAGGGGGATCAACGCAGCGATCTTCATGAACACTGTGCCGTAACTGCTAGACTGTGCGGAAGTGCGACTATAACCTCCTCGTGGTGGCCACTGGAAACAGATTCCCCGGTACGGTCATGTCTCTGCTGGGGCGCCTGGCTAATATAGTCGGGCTAAGAGAGAAAACTCTACACAAACCCCAATCCAAGAGGGAACAGCATATCTCGAGGGATGAATGGCTAGTGGGTTAATCTAGTTCCTAATATGCGAACTTGGGATGCTCAGGCAAGGTCCCATTTCAATAAGTGCCTTACTGCGCTACCGGGGCACTGGTGCAGTGGGACCGTCCTTTCCCCTTTACTCGTGGGACCTAAGATGAACACAGGAACACAAACAAACAATGGCGGAAGCAGCCAAAAGAGCTTCACCACAGAGGTCGTATTACCTCAAGAAAGCGAGGCAGACAAATCCTCATTGGAAACTGGGGTGAGAGTAACTCCCAGCAACCAACAAGAAAAAGAGGCAGATAAACCCTCATCAGAAACTGGGGCAAGAGTAACTCCCAGTGGCGAAAACCAGAAAGAGAGGCCCAAAAGGCTCAGTGGAGCGGGCAAAAAGAGGCTAGCATTCTACCTCAGAAAGGGCCTCAGTAAAGAAGAGGCATACAACAAGGCCTTAAACCCAATGCCAGTTTCTGACGGCAAAACACAAGGCCCAAAAAGGCAACGGTCGGAAGAGGAGACGCCTCCAGGAGCTAATGCTAAGAAGAGGTCTAAGGACGAACAACCGTCCACCTCCAGGGCAACAGCGCAACAGCATGGAAAAAAGACATCGATGTCCACACAGAGGCGGCCCACTGCCTCATACAAGGACATTACAACAGGAGTCAAAATAGCGGTGCTAGCAAGAGACTATCCAAGTACGTCTCTCACGACCGAACAAATGGACTCTATTCAGGGAATAATTCTTGAAAAAATAATAGCTGACAAGGATCAGGCTACAAAACCTGCCTTTTTATGCTGCACCTACAAGGCAGGATATTTAGTCCTGCATTGCAAGGACAGCATGTCAGCTGAATGGGTAAAGGAGAACATCACCAATGCGTCACCGTGGGAAGGTGCCTCACTGCTAGCCACAGAGGAACATAAGATCCCTCATTCACGGATAGCGGTAGGCTACTTCCCAAACTCCAATAAGTTGGAGACAAACAAGATATTGGATCTGCTACAGGGGCAGAACAATGGCCTCTGCGTCAAATCATGGCGACTCTTAAAAAGAGCTGAAAAGGGCTCTCACGTCACAATGGTCCTCGCGGTGGACCATAAATCAGCAGTCAGCCTAAAGGAGGCCAACGGAAAAGTAAACTTCCGTTTTGGCCAAATCGTCCTCAGGCTAAAAGCGGACAATACCAGTACAGACGTACTGGTCCAACAGATGGAAGCGGTGGGGCTGGAAGAAGAGGACGGGAGCCCTCCTTGCAGCGCTGAAGCAAACAAAATATCATGAAGTGCCTCCAAGCTAACCTTCATCATGCAAAGGCTGCATCGGCCGAAATTAACAGAAGGTTTGCTGGTGGCATCTTCAACATAGGGCTGATTCAAGAGCCCTGGATATCAAGAGGCCATATTCGAGGCCTCAATACAAAAAATACACAGGTAATTTATGACACGGGCGCAGCCAAACCAAGGGCTGCGCTTATCATGAATACCAACATAAATTATTTGCCACTTACAGAATTTATGGATGGCGACACTGCAGTGGTGCTAGTTGAAGCGGACTTAAACTGCAGCAGATTAGAGGTCGTTATTGCCTCAGCATACTTTCCGGGAGATGCGGACGAAGCACCACCCCCCAACATCAAGGGTCTAGTAGAGCACTGTAAACGCCACAGAAAGACCCTAATCATTGGTTGTGATGCGAACGCCCACAATACAGTATGGGGAAGCACAGACACAAATACCAGAGGTGAGTCACTCTTAGAATTTTTAATATCTTCTAATATGGGGATTGTTAATAGGGGGAATAATCCAACGTTTAGCAATGCCATCAGGGAAGAGGTCCTCGATTTGACCCTCATAACTAACAAGTCTCTTGACATGATTGGTGATTGGAGAGTATCTGAAGAGGACTCCATGTCGGATCACAAACATATTATATTTGAAATAAGGGGACTGGTAAAGAGCCAAACACTCTACAGAAACCCCAGGGCAACAGACTGGACCAATTATTCGGAATGTCTGCAGTCTAGAATTACTGGAAGAACATTTCCTACTACATCAACTGAGGATTTAGATGTTTCAGCTGCGGAACTGACTGACATCGTTATATCATCTTTTCAAGAGAACTGTCCTCTTAAAATGAAATCCTCCACAAAAAGGGTACCATGGTGGAACAGGAACCTGGAAAAACTACGCAAAACAGCAAGATTGGAATTTAACAAGGCCAAGAGATCAGGAAATTGGGATAGGTACAGAGAAGCCCTAACCACATATAACAGGGAGCTGAGGAAGTCTAAAAGGAAGTCATGGAGACTCCTCTGTGAGGAACTTAGAGACATCCCGGCTACGGCCAGGTTGCATAAGGCCCTTTCAAAAGGGGCTATAAATCCGGTAGGCACACTCAGAGAGCCTGAGGGCACCTATACTAGTACATTTAACAGTACATTAGAGTTCCTTCTTAGGACTCACTTTCCTGACTGCAGGCTTCATGCTTCGGGTGCGGATGAACGGAGGATACCGACGGGCATCCACCGCGGCACGGTGAATCAGGCAATCAGGAGGTTAGTAACCTTTGAAAAAGTAGAATGGGCAGTAAACTCCTTCAGACCCTACAAATCACCTGGGCCGGACGGTATTTTTCCGGCCCTACTATCAAAGGGAAATGCTTCCCTCTTTCGGGCGATGGTCAATATTTTTAGATCGAGCCTAACACTGGGATATGTTCCAGAGATTTGGAGAGAGGTAAAAGTCATATTCATACCCAAGGGAGGGAATAAACCCCCAGAATCTCCTAAATCCTACAGACCTATAAGTCTATCTTCTTTTATGTTGAAGACACTAGAGAAGATACTAGACCAGTACCTCAGAGCGGAGGTACTTACTATGAGTCCGCTGCATGGACTGCAATTTGCCTATCAGAAGGGCAAGTCAACTGTCACGGCACTACATAAACTTGTTCTAGATATCGAAAAGGCTTTGGACTCTAAAGAGATTGCCCTATGTGCATTTATGGACATTGAGGGCGCCTTCGATAACGCGAACTTCCTCGCAATGGAAACAGCACTCTCCAGCAGAGGAGCTGATCCGGCGGTGGTAAAATGGATCAGCAACATGCTGAATCAAAGGCTGATTAGAGCCTCACTTGGTTCGACAGACCTTAGTGTCACTGCGGTTAAGGGATGCCCTCAGGGTGGGGTACTATCCCCCCTTCTATGGTCTGTTCTGGTCGACGACCTGATTAGGATCCTTAACCGGAAGGGATACAAAACCATCGGATATGCGGACGATATCTCAGTGATAATCAGAGGCAATCATCCTGGGACGGTTGGTGAACTGATGCAGGATGCTCTGTATACAACATGGGAATGGTGCAGGACGGAGGGGCTGTCGATTAACCCAACGAAGACAACCATCGTACCATTTACTAGAAAGAGGGTGTTAGAGATCCCCATCTTAAAAATAAACGATATTGAGGTCGTTCCCAAGGAAGAGGTAAAATATCTGGGTATCGTACTGGATAGGAAACTCACTTGGGAACCACACCTCGAATCGGTGCTGAAAAAGGCTACAAAACATCTTTGGACTGCCAAACAACTACTCGGTAGGTCCTGGGGCCTTAGCCCTAAAATGACCTACTGGATATATACTCAACTGGTCAAACCAAAAATACTATATGGATCTCTGGTATGGTGGGGCAAGACCAAACAAAAAACAGCAATACGGCGGCTATGTAGGGTGCAAAGACTTGCATGCCTATGCGTTACAGGAGCTATGAGATCCACTCCAACGGCGGGCATGGAAGCTCTTCTGAACCTTACACCGCTTAACGTGGCTGTTCAAGAGGAGGCAACTTTTCAGGCTATCTCCATCCACAGAAGGGAAAAAACTTAAGGAGGGCAACCTTATCGGTCATCTCACGATCCTGAAGGGGATCGGAGACATACTTAATATGTCAACGGCCAGCGACACCATTGATCCTATACAGTGCTTCGTTAGGAAGTATGGGTTCTACTTCCCGACAAGGGAAGAGTGGTGCGCAAACCCAAGGTGGCTACAGGATGGCTCACAAAAGTGGTACACAGATGGATCCAAAACTCTCCAAGGGGTGGGAGCAGGAATAGTGGGGCCTAGAGCACACAGAACAATAACACTGAGCAAGGACACCACAATATTCCAGGCGGAACTATACGCAATATTGGAAGCTGTAGGGATCCTATCCGAAAGGGGATACAGGGGAGTAAGTATCAAAATACTCTCGGACAGCCAATCAGTCTTAAAGGCCCTGAATAGCTGTACAATCACGTCCAGGCTAGTACTGGAATGTCATAACATGCTTAATGCCCTGGCAATTCAGAATCAGATTACTCTGATCTGGGTTCCAGGACATGAGGGGCACAGAGGAAACGAGATGGCAGACATCTATGCAAAAAAAGGGGCTGAGGGGACCTTCATTGGACCCTCTCCATCCTTTGGATTCAGCAGGGGTCTCCTTAAAGAGGAGATGATGAAATGGAAAAAATCCATAGTAGAGAAACATTGGAACGACACTAACGGTCTGGAACATTCTAAAAAGTTTCTGAGCTTTGATGCAAGGAGGGCGGATCTCGCCCTAAAAATGGATAGGAAAAGCCTAAGATTACTGGCGGGGGCACTCACAGGCCACCATACCTGCAATAAGCACCTATACAGAATGGGCCTATCAACCACGTACACCTGCAGATTCTGCGGTGAGGAAGAGGAGTCCATGGAACACTTGATTACTAACTGTGCAGCATTGGGACACAGGAGACATAGGATACTACATGCCTATACGCTGGGTGAACAGGATCTGCTAACGCTCCCATTAAAGGAGCTGGTCCTGTTCCTGGATGTATTAAACCCGTGAGGGATAAGGGGAAGCACAATAGATCAATGATGGTCGCAAAGTGCAAAGGGCCACTTTGGGCCACACTCCCCTCTACACATTACATGTAGAGCATCCTTTACATTATCTCTTCATAATTTTTCTATGCAAACGTCCCATACTCGATATTATGCTTAGGCCTCTATAGTTTGGGCATTTTCTGCGGTAATTTTTAAATATAGATACTATATAGGCTTTTGACCATTCCTTTAGTATTTTTTCTCCATTTATCGCTCTGTGGACATGTTTCTCAGCATTCGATGTAATTTATTAGACCCGTACTTAATCATTTCATTTACCACACCTCCAGGCCCTGCAGATTTATTATTTTTGAGTATTTTTATTGTCTTCTTTACTTCTTCATAGCTTAGTTCTATCTCTTTTTTTTTTCCTTATTCTGTTCTTCTTCAGGGTTCTCTTCTCGGAATTCTTGTCTGTCTTCTGTTAGCAGTTTTTTATAATATTCTTCCCACTCGCTTTCTGGGATATACTCTATATACATCTTCTCTCTATTGTTGGTCCTTAATGCTTTAATTATTCTCCATGACTCTGTGCTTCTAGTTCCTCTATATACTGTTCTACATGTTCGCACGATTTTTCCCATCTCTCGTACTTTTCTTTGTTTATTATCCTTCTCGTTTCTGCATTTTTCTCTTTATATTTCTATGATGTTCTTCTGATTTTGTATATTCAGCCATTTTTCGTATAGTCTTTTTTTCTCCTTTATAGATTCTTTGGTTTTTTCACAGATACTAATTTTATGTTTCTTATTTTCGTTGTCTTCTTTATCTAATGCTTCTAGGGCCCGCCTGTTTGATGCATTCTTTTATGTGGTCATACATCTGTTGGAGGTTGTCGTAGTTAAATTCACTTAATTTTTGATCTAATCGTCATCTATATAGATGTCTTATCGTTTCGTCTTGCGGTAAGTGTATTTTGTATTTTATTTCTTTGTCTGCTTTTTCTGTGAGCTCATTAATATTTCTGTTTTCTTTATCTATTGTTCCTGTTTGTTTTATTGTCTTGTACCACGGTACTTTTATGTTTGCTACTAATAGTCTATGGTCTGTTCCACATTCTGCCCCTCTTTTTACTCTTACATCTTTTATTTTGAAAGTGGTATCGTTTTTTAATTATAATGTAGTCGATTATTGATTTTAAGTTTCGTGTTTCTTGCATCCAAAAATAATAAAAAGATAAGTGTGCGCAAGTATTACATCATTTTGAACTCGTGTTTCACAAGCTTTCATTTGACATATTTGTGGTCAAAAAAAAACTTTATATGTCAAAATATTTTCGTGGAAAATCGGGCGTGACAGGAGGACACCGAAGTGACCTAATAAAGTAGTTGTCAATCTCGGAATAATACTTGAATTATTTTACAGTAGAGAACTAAAATTAACGGTTTTCATGTTGTGGCCGATATTTGTCAGTTCATTTTTGGATAGAATTTTAGAGTTCTTATTTTAATCGAAACACTTCAAGTGTAATTGATTCTTGGAATGTTACCAATTATTTTTTTAATATTCGAAGGCAACAATTTTTATTGTTTTTTCATAAATATATTAACAAGTGTACTTTAAAAATACTGTGTGTCAAAATAATGCAGCTCTTTTTATGTTTTGTATTTTTGTTTATTTTATTTCTATATGTTAATTTACTTTTAGACTTGGCTTGTCCCATGCCATTACATGGCCTTATGAACTAATAAATGTGAAAAAAAATAATTACCTACTGCAGGTCGTATGATACAAACTGGTATGTTGTCTTTTTCGCTTGCGACTAAACTCTCGGCCAATCTTTTGCTGTAGGTGTACGTGTTAGGATGAGGAGCAATTATTTGTGGTGTTGCTTTTTCTAGAGCTTCAGGATTTTAACCATCTTACGATTTCAATCACTTCTCGTGGATTGTCTTTGGAATCATATACCTAAAAAAATAACAACTTATAGGCTCTCGGATTCTCCACAACTTATTTAATCCCGATGTCCAACTATACAGATTTACGATTGAAACCAGATAAACGAATTTCCTTCGCCAGTCTCACATTATCCTGCTTCTTCTACTAGTTAACGTTCTGGCGGGCTCTTATTTCCTTATACGAAGTTTGCAGGGAATAATGTACAAGGGCTTGCTTCCGATAATCCAGAAAAAAAACTAAATCAACTTACCTTTTCTTCAAATACGTCAATATCAGCTGAACAATAAGCAGTACTAAAATGACAAAATGCTATCAATTTCTTCATTTTCTTAGCTATGTCCAAAATGGTGACAGTACCGGCAGTGTTCTGCTCAATAGCATCCTTGAGGAGGGCTTCGAGTCTCAAAGTCGCTGCCATGTGGAATACTACTGAAACATCCTCGATTATAGGAGTCAAATTAGATTCTTTCAGTCCTAAATTTTCTGAGTATAAGTCGCCGGGGAGTGGAATTACCTTTTTATAGCGTTTGGGTCTTTATTTCTGAGCCTTTCGAACATCTGTAAATAAATTAATAGTTAAGGAAGAAGAACTTACGAACTCTACAAGACTAAACATTTTACAGAAGAAGAAAAGCAATTGCCTGTTATAACTTGAAAATATTTTAAACTTACTGGTAATTTCCACATATCTTCAATCCTTTGCTGTGGTGATCTACCCCTTTTGCTCCTGATGAGAATATATATGTTTTTGACGCCATCACATGAGATATAACAGCTTTTCTAACAATAACTTTACCCATGAAACCGCTCGCTCCTGTAATGAAAATGCTTCGATTGTCGTACCATTTTGCTATTTTGCTTTTTTCTTCTGGCATTTTTTCTGCAAAAAAAAAAATGAAAATTGGTGAATAAAAATGTTTTATTTTCATATTTCTTTTTTTTGCAACACTTCCTGTCACGAGTTCTACCCGTTTCCATCAAACTCTTAACCTGTTCAAAAGAAAAATAAATTCTCTTACGATTATCTAGAAATTTCAATATACCAGGTGTACAAGTATGAAATGCGGATTTCAGACAACAGATGGTGCACCAATGCAGTTTGTGCTATAAAGATTTGACACTGCGCCATTTTGTTGTATCATCAACAAGTGTTAGACGCGCACGAGTGATAAATTAGAAAAGTGTGTGCATAGTGTTGTGTTGTTGTGTCCAATATGTCGAAATTTGTACCGAACAAAGAGCATTCGAGGACAGCATTAATTTTTTGTTTTCATTTGAAAAAAAACTGCTATTGAATCATACCGATTACTTCGAGAAGCTTATGGTGAACATGCTCCATCGCAAGATACGTGTGAACGATGGTTTCGGCGTTTTCAAAAGTGGTGACTTCGATGTTGCAGACAAGGAACGTGGGAAAACCGCCAAAAAAATACGAAGATGTGGAATTGCAAGCATTGTTGGACGAAGATGATTCGCAAGCACAAAGCAACTCGCCGAGCAATTGAGCGTTAGTCAACAAGCTGTTTCCAATTGGTTACGAGAGATGGGAAAGATTCAGAAGACCGGTAGATGGGTACCATATGAGTTGAACAGGCAAATAGAAAAAATGCAAAAACACGTGTGACATTTTGCTCGCTCGGTACAAAAGGAAGTCGTTTTTGCATCGTATAGTTACAGGGGATGAAAAGTGGATTTATTTTGAGAATCCCGAGCGCAAAAAATCATGGGTAGACCCAGGCGTACCATCCACATCGACCGCAAGACCGAATCGCTTTGGCAGAAAGACGATGCTCTGTGTTTGTGGGACCAGAGGGGCGTGGTCTATTATGAGCTGTTAAAACCTGGGGAAACGGTTAATACTAAACCACAGTAAAACACACTATACAGTAGCGAAACTCAAGGATAATCGCATAGGAAAATCAGGTTCGTTTTCAGAAGGTCACGTGGCAATCCGCCATGTTAAAAGTGGACCAGCGCGAGATTTGAAATACAAATAAAGTTGTGCAAAGTTTTATCATTCAAAATCATAGATATAGAAATGTTTGAAAATTTTTGATTTGTTATTTAATACAGCATGAGTAATATAAAAGTTAATGCAGCATGAGTAATATAAAAAAAAAAACAAAAAGAAAGGAGCACTTTGTTAGAAAATAAATGAATACAGGTGTGAAAAACTTGATGGGAAGGTATATGATAGAATTCTTCATATTCAACTTCAGTTTTTAATAACCTTATCCAAAATTCAAAAGTCTATCAAATTTAAACGTCACTGTTTGAGGTTAAAGTTTTATTTACATCATTTTTCAAGTAAATTTGTGATTAAAGATGTTTTTTAAGGACTAAATTAATTTAATTTTAATTGTCATTACTAAGATGTCAACATCTTCTAAAATAAGAGCATTATTAGTGTGATAGATCTCTCGTTAATTAAAAAACTGTATCTACTTTTTTGGTACTTATTTTTTCTTAAACTACAAAACTATATTGTGTAACTTCGAGAAAGGTTAATATAATATTATTAATGAATTATGAACGTATATGTATAGACCTCTATTTTCTATGTGAATGATTCTTAGAGATTCTATATCTTTTTGTGTTCTGTTATCTGTATTGCTTTTTGATAATGTAATTAACGCTTGCTTTTATTTACAATGAATTAATATTTAGATCAAAGAGTCAATACAGTAATTTCCTAATTATAGTTACATACAATACTTAGTTATGACCAAGCTGACTTGTCAATTACAACTATATTGGGAATGTGGAATCTTTGGCACAATGACACTACTCAGTATCCACTACATCAAAAACTTTATTTTTGCACTCGACGCGCGTTTCGCTAACCATATTAGCTTCATTAGGAGAAATGATTGACTCATATATAGTGAGTATTGTCAATTACAGTTTAAAAGGAAAATAACTATATTTAATTTATCGTATAGGTATACAATAATAGAAATAAGTTCTTTATAGGAGGAATATTAATAACAGGTAACTAAATCTTCAAAATTTTAATAGTAACCATAATTACCATCAAAATGGACTTCGATTAGGTGTACTGTCCATTTAACAAACTTATTTTCAGAATATTTTACCCTTTGGCACACATCGTCTGACAAAATCATATTACAAAAATTTCTTTGGAATCACATTAAAATTTTTCTTATTTTAATAGCATATTTGATTCAATAATCCATTTATATCAGTTATTTCAATAATCCCATTCCCCAGTGGTTTTGTGATTTCAACACGACACTTAATATTTAAACTTTCAAACCCAGCTTATAAGAAAATAAAATATACTCTTTAAAATTTGAAAATAGTAAATATGTTGTTATAGGTTCTGTATTTCTTACAGAAACTTCACAGAAACTTTTGAAAGATTGGCATGAAAAAGGAGCAATGTAATTTATAGAGGAAAATAGAAAAAAAAGTCACTTTCAGAGTATTAATTGTACTTGGAATTAAACAGTGTTAAATTTATCAGGTTTATTATTAGAAAAGGTGTGTCAAACAATTAATTCAGATGAAGTTATTGAAAACTAAAAGCCTCTTGAGAATACACGTTTTAGAAAAAAATAATATGTTTTATGTATAATTTATCAAATATAAATAGTTTTAAATAACTGAATACTAGTTTACACAAAAATAAATCTTTCTAAAAACCAGAATTTGGAGGATTATTTATTAATCATAAAAAATTACACAGGCACACAAAAAAAGTTTTTCACTACCGAACAGATCGCTATACCTATATGTATTTTTTTTGGGCGCTTAAACCGAATCCGAGGTCAGATTTGAGCAATCACATCAGGATTTTTAAATAACCAGCCGAACTAAGTTTAGAAATAAATTTCAAGCTTTAATGACCAAATCACTCTACCAATACGAACGTTTATTAAATCAATGAAGGTTCCCTGGAAGGCCGTCTCTTGAGCAAATACGCCAAAACAAAATGTACATTAGTAATGATAATATTGTTCATGCATATGTATTTTTTTCAAAATGCATAAAGTTGTCTTGTGAAAGCAAGCAATAGAGATTTATTAAAATAATCAACAACTCCAACAACTTTAATCGCATACCATGATTTCTATGGAATTATTGTTTCAACTAAAAACAGAGGAACTGCAAAAAAAATCATTACTGCAGCAACTTAAACTTTGACGGATAATACTGTTGATCATTACATGTAATGTAAATAAAGCATAATTAAATTTAGTTATGATTTAGAATAATACTCTTAGCGCGCCCTAATTGAGTTAGAAATTTCTTATTTGCAAATTTTAGAGCATGAAAAAGTGTGACTCGAGCAAATAATTTGCGAAAATAATTATATGGAATATTGCAATTCTCAACGGCACAACAATAACCTCCTTTCCCCATGATTATATAAATTGTTTCTCAACCTTTACGATTCTCTTCACTTACAAACGTTTTTAATTCTCTTTTTCTACAAACTCTCTTTTCCTTCTGTCTTTATATTCATCTAAACTGCAGTCACATCAAAAAACGATGGACAATACATTTCCAAAGACACATTCCGAGATCGGATGTAATACTGAGCGGCCATTTTGAAAAAGGACCCGTCGACGCACGCGCCATCAACATCTCGTCACCAAATTGGAGCTCAGTTTCGCTACTGTAGTATGTTTACTGTGACTAAACGTTACCAACAACAATAGACCGATTTGAACCGTTCGCTGCTTGAAAAAAGGCCAGAATACCGAAAGAGACAACAAAAAGTCATTTTTCTTCATGACAATGCTCCATTACATACGGCAAAACCAGTTCGCGACACGTTGGAAGCACTGAGCTGGGAAGTTCTACCCCATGCGGCTTACTTACTAGACTTGGCTCCTTCCGATTACCACTTGTTTGCATCGACGGGTCACGCACTTGCTGAGCAGCGCTTTGGTTCGTATGAAGATGTGAAAAAATGGCTCGATGAATGGTTCGCAGCAAAAGGGGATTTTTACTGGCGTGGTATTCACAAATTGCCCGACAGATGGGAAAATGTATAACAAGCGATGGAGCATACTTTGAATAAAGCACTTTTTATCATTCTTCCGAATTTAACATGTTTTTTTTTTAGAAAAAAAAATCCGCATTTCATACTTGTACACCTGGTATGTACATATTTATTTGTGTCCTCTATACGTAGAAAAAAATTTCAGTATTTAGGACACTAAATTTGTAAATATTGGCTGTTAAAATATGCATTTTTCACATACGAACCCTACCCCGACCTATGTTGAAACGGATGTTTATTATATTAACAATGGTAATTTTCTTACGATTGCTTTGAAAAACTTAGAATCATTAATTAAAAACATGACAAATATTTTTCTGTAAAGAAAATTGTAGCAAGCGGTATTCGTTTTTCATAAAAAAAGTTTTAGGGGATCCCCCGAGCTAATTCGCTTGTTTATATAAACAAGAATTCGGATTTTATTGTTTCATTAATTTTCATTATTTAGAAGAGAAATTTTCTTCAAGTTACTAATAGCGTCTACTAGTAGTATCTACCAAAAATATTATTATAATACCAAGTCAAAATGTCGTCAAACGAAGAACCGAGTACAAGAGCAAGTGCAAAAAGAAATAACCGGTCAAGTGCAAGTTGAACTTGCGCAATTAGTGTTGCGTACGTTGATTCCTTTTAAGATAAAAAATGTTGTAACGGAAGTACAAAATGATCGGTGACTTCACAAAACACACCCCAAATGAGTTTTCAACAAAGTTTATTTCCAATCTTTACTGAAAATTGATGACCTTGAAATTTCTGTTTTTTTTTTTATATACCAGATAAATTATTACAGGTAATGCACTCGTGATAATTTTCGTTCAATCTACACCCCGTGGAGAATATTCCAGAATTTTTTCAAAATTTCTTAAAATAATACAAAGAAAATTGCGTTCAACAAAATAACGGAGTGGAGCCCTATAGGGAGAAGAAAAAGAGGAAGACCCAGACGATCGTGAAGAGACGATGTGGACGAGGCTATGGAGGACAGGGGTCTAACACATGGAGACTGGGAAGATAGAAGCGGATGGAATCAAAGGCTGAGAAAAGGGAAGACAGTGTCAGCTGTAGAAAATCCTTGATATATATATATATATATATATATATATATATATATATATATATATATATATATATATATATATATATATATATATATACATATATATATATATATATATATATACATACATATATATATATATATATATATATATATATATATATATATATATATATATATATATATATATATAGTAGTAAAGGGAATAAAATTAAATATAAAACCGGTCAAGTGCAAGTTGAACTTGCACAATTAGTGTTCCGTACGTTGATTTTTTTTAAAATAAAAATTTTTGTGTTAGGGTGGTATAAAATGATCAGTGACTTCACAAAACACACCCCAAATGAGTTTTCAACAAAGTTTGTTTCCAATCTTTACTGAAATCTGATGACCTTGAAATTTTTGTTTTTTTATATACCATATAAATTATTAAAGGTAATGCACTCGTGATAATTTTCGTTCAATCTATACCCCGTGGAGAATATTCCAGAATTTTTTCAAAATTTTTTTATCAGTACTTTTCGAGATAAGGTAGGGGACAGCGATTTTTCGCGAATTTTTAAAAATAATACAAAGAAAAGTGCGCGCAAGTATAATATTATATATATATTTTTTACTCGTGTTTTCACAAGCTTTCATTTGACACAACACCCGATGACCTAGTAAAAAATTTTTTTTTTCACTTCCGACTTCACCCCCAAAAACTAACCCTTAAGTCAAAATTTAATTCTCAAAACTACATGGCTCTGATGATGCCATCAATTCCTATGTTATTACCAAATTTCACCTTTCTATGTCAAATAGTTTCGGAGAAAATCGGGTGTGGCAGACAGACAGACAGACAGACACCGAAGTGATCTTATAAGTGTTCCGTACGGAACACTAATAAGGACTTAGCTGCTATCGTTATTTGAAACATGCGCCCACCATTTGAGGCTTGCGCAGTATTGAAATAAAATAAGAGAAACCTTTATTAATGATAACGATTTCCCTTATTTAGGAACTTATAAGAGACGTTATTTAAAGTTTATTATTCTTATCGTTATTATGGTAGGGCCTGTTTTTTTTTCTACTGAGGTATACAATCCACTAAGAAAACACAGCAAAATTGAAATGATAATCTTTTATTGCAAATAACACTGACAACAGTTAATTAGTGTTCAGATTATGTTGAGATTTTCCAATTTTTGTCATAACGGCATTACAGTATGTGTAGTGCTAATTTCAAATGAAATTTTATTTATCGCACTTTCGCATTACCTTGGAAATATTGAAGAAAGTAATAGAAACCTTCTAGACATAACTTTTGTTGAGCTATCTAATACTAATAAATGTATAAGATGAATACTAACCTAACCTTGCAATTTCTTCGCGTTTAATTGGAGAGATTGTTACCTCTATTAAAGGAATTCTTATTTTGTTATAATAGTGAGCAAGCTTGAAACGATGGGTTCCAATTAGACGTTAGTGTTATCTTTTAAATTACAGAATTCATTGTAGTAAATAGAGGAACAATTCCATCATTAAAATAAAGATAACGGCAAAGGCGTAGCAAAAAAGCATTACAAAATCTCCACCTTGTTGCGTTTCCGCATTAAACATTACGTTAAATAAGATACTCTTCAGATCCATTGAAAAAACAAAACTTTAAATAACATTGGTAAGTAGACTACGAAAATAAATTAATTTGGTGAAATGATAAACATCTTATAATTAAAAAAAAACTTTTAAATAAGACGTCATAAATTTAATTATTTATGTTTTCTATTTATTTTAAATATTCTAGGTTCCACTTCGTTGCCAAAAATTTTACTCACACATTATTTATCTCTTTTTTGATTCTATTTTCTACTTTCGCTTCTTCAGTTGAGTGACCATGAAGTTAATATTTATGGTGTCACAATTATATGTCTTCTTTTCTTCTTGAAGTGCTATCCGATATGGACGTAGGCGACCATCTCGCCTTTGCCTGTAGCTAATATCTTTTTTTTAAGTGTTCCATAGACAAAGGGGACCTACACTTTAATGCCGGTTCCGAACTGCCAAAGTGAGAGGCCCTTATTAGGCATGATACTACGGGTGGTTTGCCATTACCTTCCCGAGAGTGGCGACCGTCAATTTGAAATTTTTTTCTATTTATTATTTTCTAGGCCGATGTAGAAGACACCCAAAAAATCTCCTTCCAGACGGCAGACAGATCGGCGAGTCGTCTGGTGAATTAAAAATAACCGGCCAAGTGCAAGTCGGACTTGCGCACTTAGTGTTCCGTAAGTTGATCGCTTTTAAAATTAAGATTTTGGTTATGGAGGTATAAAATGACTTCACGAAACACACCCCAAATGAGTTTTAAACAAAGTTTCTTTCCGATCTTTACAGAAAATTGATGACCTTGAAATTGTTTTTTTTTTTGTATACCAGATGAATTATTAAGAGTAATGCACTCGTGATAATTTTCGTTCAATCTACACCCTGTGGAGAATATTCCAGAATTTTTCCAAAATTTTTTGGTCAATATTTTTCAAGTTAAGGGGGGACAGCGATTTTTCTTAATTTTTTAAAAATAATGCAAAGATAAGTGTGCGCAAGAATTACAATATATATATATATATATATATATATATATATATATATATATATATATATATATATATATATATATATATATATATATATATATATTTGAACTCGTGTTTTTACAAGCTTTCATTTGCAACCCCACTCGATGACATGGTAAAAAAAAATTTTTTTCACCTCCGATTTCACTTCCCAAAACTAACTCCTTATATCAAAATTTAAATTTCAAAACTACACGGCTCTGATGAGGGCCTCAATTCCTATATTAGTGCCAAATTTCAACTTCCTATGTCAAATAATTTCGGAGAAAATCGGGTGTGACAGACAGACACCGAAGTGAACTTATAGGTGTTCCGTATAGAACACTAAAAATCCTTTTTATAAAAAATGTACACGAACCTAACCTAAATATCTTTTGTTAGTGTTAACTTATAAGATGACTTCGGTGTCTGTCTGTCCGTCTGTCTGTCCGTCCATCTGTCTGTCACACCCGATTTTCTCCGAAACTATTTGTCATAGAAAGTTGAAATTTGGTAATAATATAGGAATTGATGGCCTCATCAGAGCCATGTAGTTTTGAAAGTTAAATTTTGACTTAAGGGGTTAGTTTTGGGGGGTGAAATCGGAAGTGAAAAAAAAAATTTTTTTACCAGGTAATCGAGGGTGGTGTCAAATGAAAGCTTGTGAAAACACGAGTAAAATATATATATATATATATATATATATATATATATATATATATATATATATACATATATATATATATATATATATATATATATATATATATATATATATATATATATATATATATGTATATATATATATATATATATATATATATATATATATATATATATATATATATATATATATATATAATGTAATACTTGCTCACACTTTTCTTTGTATTACGAGGCATGTTTTTCAAGTAAGTACCGTTTTGCGATTCCGCCGCCGCAGCGATACGGTCGGCGTTCCGCGCATGCGCGCTGGTAACCTACATCTCATGTCTACGCACTGACGCCATTACAGTCTGATTCTTCATTGTATACGTTGTTTACTGAGTGTTTAAGATGCCTCCGACAATCGTGAGTCCCGCCGATTGTGAAGTACGGGCTGTTATACGATTTCTTAGTGCTAAAGGCGTAAAACCGATCGATATTCATCGTGAGATCTGTGAAGTTTACGGACAAAACATTATGAGTGATGGAATGGTAAGGAAATGGGTGAGAGCATTTAAAGATGGCCGCACAAATGTGCATGATGAAGAACGGAGTGGGCGTCCTTCGGTCGTTAATGAAGATTTGGTGCAGAAAGTGGACGAAAAGGTGAGAGAAAACAGACGCTTTACAATTTCATCATTGTGCGACTGCTTTCCTCAATATTCTCGTAGTGTTTTGTATCGCATTGTGACCGAGAACTTGAATTACCGGAAATTGTGTTCACGTTGGGTTCCAAAAATGTTGACGGATTTGCACAAAACCCAACGTTTAGGCAGTGCATTGACTTTCCTTGAGCGGTACCACAATGAAGGTGAACATTTTTTAGACCAAATTGTTACTGGTGACGAAACATGGGTGGCCTACGTCACACCAGAATCGAAACAACAATCCATGGAATGGCGACATTCATCATCACCCAAAAAAGTGAAGTTTAAGCAAACAATTTCTGCCCGCAAAATCATGTGCACAGTTTTTTTGGGACAGAAAGGAGTATTGCTAGTGGAGTTTCTGCCTCGTAATGAGACAATCAATGCAGCGTCTTATTGTGAGACATTGAACAATCTGCGTCGTGCAATCCAGAACAAAAGACGTGGCAAGTTGAGTAAGGGTATCGTTTTGCTGCATGACAATGCCCGTCCACATGTGGCTAATCGGACCAAAGATCTCATCAAATCTTTTAAATGGGAAACTCTAGATCATCCTCCATACAGCCCTGATCTAGCGCCCAGCGGCTACCATTTGTTCCTGCACTTGAAGAAGCACCTGGGTGGTCAGCGTCTTCAAGACGATAACGAAGTCAAAACATTTGTGATACAGTGGTTAACAAGTCAGGCGGCAGAATTTTATGAGGAGGGTATTCAAAAACTGGTGCCACGTTATGACAAGTGCCTCAATATTCACGGAAATTATGTAGAAAAGTAGATTAAGGTACAGGCTTTTCATGTAAAAATAAAATTATAGCGATATCTTTGCACGTCTTTTTTTAATTCCAAAACGGTACTTACTTAAAAAACATGCCTCGTATTTTTAAAAAATCGCGAAAAATCGCTGTCCACCCGCCTTATCTCGAAAAGTACTTTTCAAAAAAAATTTTGAAAAAAAAATTGTGGAATATTCTCCACGGGGTGTAGATTGAACGAAAATTATCACGAGTGCATTATCTTGAATAATTTATATATAAAAAAAAAATTTCAAGGTCATCAATTTTCAGTAAAGATTGGAAACAAACTTTTTTAAAAACTCATTTGGGGTGTGTTTTGTGAAGTCACTAATCATTTTATACTTCCGTTACAAAATTTTTTTATTTTTAAAAGCAATTAACGTACGGAACCCTAATTGCACAAGTTCAACTTGGACTTGACCGGTTATTTTTTTTATTTAATGCGATGCAATGAAAGTTTAACTTTAAGATATTTTAGATATTTTTGATTGTAAGTGTGGCAGATATGTAGGTCATTTTTTTACAACTATTTTATTAACTATAATCCAGTAAATTCATTGAAAGGATTATACAGTGTATTAAATTATGATCCAATCCATTTAAGCTTTCTTAGCACATTTCCTATTCGTCAATTTACTTATAAAAAAAAAAACAAATTACAAAAATAATACAATAGTGAAACTAGAAAAAAAACGAGGTTATGTTCACTTCGCCACTTCGTTAATATAAAAACACAGTATAAGGAAATGCTTATTTTAGGAGTTACGAAATCGTTTTTATGTCCAATTTCTTCGCGTTTATATTGCGTATGCTTTTAGTAACGATAACGATAAAGGCATGTTGAAAATAACCGTTGCAAAATCTCTCTAATGCGCGGCCCACAAAGACCTATTAGTTTTGCAAAAAATAAGCGCATTAGGTTTTAAACTGATTGATCATCCACCGTATTGCCCCGATTTAGCTCCTCCCGACTATTACCTATTCCTAAAACCGAAAAAAAAATAAAAATGCATAAATCTCATTCAAATGAAGAAGCAAATAAATACTGTCAAAGATTGGTTTGCAAACCAAGACTAAGATTTTTTTTGAAAGGTCTAGAGTTACTTTATAACCATTGCGCTAGGTAAATAAAGTTGATAATTTAATAATAATAAATTAAAAAAAAGAAAATCTAACGTGACGGTGGCCTCTCTCGGGAAGCCATCTGTAGTATCATGCATAGTAAAGCCCACTTTAGCCGTTCGGAACCGGCATTAAAGTGTAGATACCCTTTGTCTGTGGAACCCTTAAAAAAATGGCAAGAACCACAGGCAAAGGTAAGAGGGTCGCCTACGTCCGTATCGGATATGGTACTTCAAGAAGGATATCAAGTTGATAGGAGATTAGAATGAGTAAACAATTTTTATTTTCGAAAGTTGCTCGAAACTCATCAACAGGCCCTCGTGTTCTTAAATTATAAAGTGTACTTTATCCCGAATATATATAAGTTGGTATCGGTTACTATGGTAAGCAGAACAGACTTAATAATGGTTATATTTTATTTGAAACCAGTTAGTATGAGACGAAGTGGCAAAAGTTCTCAGAGTAACATAACATTATGTCACAAAAAGAAAAGCTGAATCACTCGGTACCTTGGTAAACGAGATATTACCTTTTAAACGTATTAGATTGTGTAAGATAGGTGGGCACCACTAGGCTAAGATAAGTGTGGTAACATGCACCGTAACGCAACCTTTATACCGTTACGTGTACTTACGGTTTGCCTAATTGAGACACTTAATAGTTCTAATCGATTTTAATGAGCGCAAATAACGAAAAAATTAAAATAAGTTGAAGGCAAGTATATAGATTATTATTTAATTAGTTATAAGTGAGTGTTTAATGACATGTAAATATTATGAAACTAATTATTACTTAATTATAATGGTTGTAAATAACTATTGCTATTAGATGTACAAATTAATTTACACTTACTTCATGGGGTGAAAAATCTCGAGACTTTTGAAGAAAAACAATGTTTTTGCCAAAAATCAATTTTATTCTTAAACAACGGAAGAACGGCCGGACCAGGTGATATCTCTGTAGAAATGATTAAAAATGGAGGTATAACCATGTGGAGAACAATAACTAGCCTAATTAATAATTGTATATCACAAGGAAGAACACCTACCGAAAGGAAAAAAAGTTACGTTTCATCAATCTATAAGAAAGGAAATAGAAAATACCCTAATAATTATAGAAGTATATGCGTTACAAGCACTATGAGCAGATTGTACGATAAAATATTGCAGAATAGAATAAGAGAAACAATTAAAGGAAAGATATTCGAAAACCAAAGCGGATTTACTCCGGGCCGGTCGTGTATAGACAACTTGTTTACTTTACAACAATTGATAGAGAAGAAGATCCAAAAAGATGACAAAATACATATGACCTTTATAGATCTTAAGAAGGCATACGATAGTGTACCGAGAAATAAACTTTGACATGTCTTGAGAACAGTAGAGATAAAAGAAGGGATGATAACAAGAATAAAAGAGTTATATAATGAAAATATAGGATATGTGAAACAAGGACGCTATCTCTCGGAAGCTATCCACATTACAAAAGGTCTAAGACAAGGGTGTTGCCTTTCACCAATCTTATTTAATATATTTGTAGACAACGCTCTAAAGCAGGGGTGCTCAAACTTGAACTGCTGGCGATCTACCTCAATATTGTTAGACTACGATCGATCGACTGTGAGAGGCTGCAAGTAAGTGTGATGTAGGATTGTCGTCTAGGTAGGGTGTATCGTGGCATAGATATTAGTTTTTTTTTCCGCACAATATGCATTTTTTTAGTCAAGGTAAGTGTAGGTCTGCTCTAAAATGTCAATGAAAAAACTCATAATTATTCAAAATTGCGAGTTTATAGGTTCTTACAAAACAAACGAGTTCTAGTGTCTAAACTTAACTAAAGAGTGACTTTGGATGTTGAAGCGTGGCACTGCATGTCCTCAGCATACTTTTCATAAGATGGTACGTAATTACCGAGTGCTAATCGCAAGCATGATGACATATGTTCGTCAGTTAGTCGATTGCGATATTTTGACTTAATTATCTTCATTTCAGAAAATGCAGACTCGCACAAGTAAGTTGATCCAAACATTGCCATCAGTTGAAGGGCGATTTGCCTTAGATTCGGATATTTATCTTCAGATATAAAACACCAGAATTTTGTATCAGATGATCTTTGAGATGTATATCTGATATAATCTGCACTAACTCATTTTCAACAGAACATGAGTCCATGTTAAACTGACTTGCTATTTCAGTAGCTAATTCCTCAATGTTTTTACACGAAAAAGGATAACTCATAAATGATGCGATATTTGCCAATTTACTGAAATCATAAAAACGTATTTTGAATTGGCCCAAAATATTTGATCATTCTGCCTCATAAATATCATAATTCAACTGAGGAATCCTTGCTTTCAAAGACGGAAAATTTTCAGATCCTGTCTTTTCAGTTGATCTATCATAAGTTGCAATTTACTTTTTGAATGCGTTTATTGCACCAATTATCTCAATAATAGTTTTTCCTTTACCTTGAAGCTCCAAATTAATGGTGTTTAAATGCATTGCGATGTCTGTCAAAAATGCCAAATCAGTCAGCCATTTTCCGTTTTTTCAGCATCTGAGTGTCATCACCTCTTTCGTCCAGAAAAGCTGTTATTTCGGGCAATAATTCTTGAAACCTTTCCAGGAATTTTCCGCGACTCAACCACCTGACGTCCGTGTGAAAAACTAAATCAGTGTGTTCAGCTGACTCACTATCTTCCAACTGCAATTTAAAGAGCCGTCGTTGCAAGCTACGTGCACGGATAGAATTCACAATTTTTATTGCAATGCCCATAATCTCCTCCATGTTTAGAACTTTTGAACACAAAACTTGTTGATGTATAATGCAATGGAAGGAGAAAAATGAAGGGAAATCATCATTAGCTCGACACAATGCCACAAAACCGTTTTTTTTGTTTCCAGTCATTGCTGGTGCTCCATCGGTTGGAATGCACACTAGTTTATATATTGGTAGCTTGTAGTTTGTTACAAAATTGAAGAAAACGTCATATATATCTTCGCCACGGGTCTTTCCTTTCAGAGGAATCATTGTCAAAAACTCTTCCTTAGCCGACATGTCACTGAATACCATTCGAATAAAAAATACACAGCTGGGCAGTGTCTGTCATATCGGTGGATTCGTCGAACTGTAAAGAAAAGTATGTACATTCCATGATATGTTTTAGTTTATCTGCCATATCCTGACTCATGACTTCAATACGCCTTGTGACCGTCGGACGAGATAGCTGAAGTTCTCTAATAGCAGACATAATCTCTGTTTTATTTTTAAAATCTCCAAATAAAGTCTCACCCGCTTCAATAAATGCTTCCTTCACAACCAATCCATCATCAAATGGTTTCTTGTGTTTCGCCAATATATGAAATATTTTAAATGACGCGATCGTTGCAGCTTTTGATTGTTTGGCTGGTCTTGTGAACATGGTTTGTTCTTTTTTCAAACAAGTTATCAAATCACGTATTTTTTGTTTTCTTAATTCACTCTGTGACGGAAAATCCTTTTCATAGTTTTTATGAACCGTTTTATGATGCCTCTCTAAGTTCCCACGCTTAGGTATTGCAACTGATGCACGGCAAATGAGACAAATGCACTTATCCTTTACCATAAAAAAGAAAAATTCTTCCTCCCAATCGTTATTAAAATGATAAGTTTTACTTTTCTTCGCCGCACTCATTTTGGACTATTTATTAATAAACTTTGTATCGATGTATCGCCTTCAAGTTACAACTCAGACTGACCCCTATTCCTGCAGGCGCAACAATTATATCGGCGCGAACGAAGTCTTGAATGTTCCCGTCAAACACGCCGCCCGAAGTTTCTAGAAAAATCGGCGGGAATCAAAAACGCGGCTTTTCTTTGACAAGTACCGCGCGTTCCTTTGATAAAGCCGCCTTTTGCCGCTAGCAGGGGGTTATTACGATAAAAGAAAGTGATGAGGGGGTTATTCTGGCCTAATTGTGGATCGAATAAATTTTAGTAGTTTATTCATTACATTTTGTTTTAGTTACCTAAAACAAAATCTGTGAATAGTTCTATATCGGAATTTTTTTCTCGAGATCGACTCAAAAAGCACTCGCGATCGACTTGTCGATCGCGATCGACCGTTTGAGCACCCCTGCTCTAAAGAAATGGAACCTCACTTGCCAAAGCATGGGCATCTCCATTAGTAATAAACACCTATTATCGTTAAACTTTGCAGACGACTAAGTAATAATAATACAAGATGCATTCGATATGGAATATGTATTGAAGAGATTATACACAGACTACAAGGAATGGGGACTAGAGGTGAGCCTTAAAAAGACGAAGTATATGTCTTAATTAACAACGATACACATGTCAAACAAGTCAAGGAATTTAAATATCTAGGAGTACTGATCGACAAGGAGGATAGTATAGGTAAAAAGGAAAATACAGAATAAAATACAAAAAGCCAGGAGGATCATAGGAGCTCTTAACTCAATATGGTGGAATCAAAACATAACTATGCAAAACAAAAAGAGAATTGGAAGAACAATGGTAGAATCGGTTTTAAGTTATGGTAGTGAACTGTGGGTAATGAAAGAAGAGGATAAAAGAAAAATAACGACGACAGAGATGGAATACCTGAGAAGAAGCGCCGGGAGTGTCCAAATTCCAACACATAACAAACCAAGAAATACGCAACAGAACAGCAGCAACAGAAACAATTATATAAAGAATAGACAATAGAGGATTAAAATGGTTTGGACACCTACTCAGAATGAACGATACAAGATGGCCCAAAAGGCTCTTGACATGAAAACCACCGGGAAGAAATAAAAAAGAACGACCATGTAGATCCTAGAATGAAGATATGAGACAAATCATGAGGTCACGAGGAATGGAAGAAGACGGCGGACGATAGAGAGGTTTGGAGAAGGCGAATGGGAACACAACACTTAGTTGTATAATTGTTATATATTACTTGTGTATATATACAGTTAAACCCATATATATATAGTATATATATATATATATATATATATATATATATATATATATATATATACATACAGTAATACCCCGCTTAGCGCGACCCCGTTACGCGCGGTTTCACTATAACGCGAATTTCAAATTTCGCGCTCATGTAGTCATTAACTTCTCTATGGTCGCGGGGGGATCCCCGCTTTCTCTGAATATTCTCTTTGAAGAATTGGGAATTCCCTGTCCTTCGACTTTGTTCTATGGGGATTTCCTCGTTCGTTTCGTGTGTTCATTTGTTCCGTAATGTTAGTTCGGTCGGCTGGCAGTTTTGTTTTAATATTTATTGGAGATACATACATACATAATTTAACCCTACGTTAAAAATGCCGCCTGTAAAGAAAAAAGAGCGTAAAAGCGTCACTTTGGAATTGAAGATGAAAGTGTTAAGAAGAATGGAAAATGGAGGCAAAGCAACAATTGTTGGGAGAGATTTTGGACTCTCAGAATCGACTGTGAGAACGATTTATAAAAATCGGGAAAAAATTAAAATCTCCAGCGAAGGTTCAACACCTATAAGTGCAACAAAACTTTCTCGTTCGAGATCATCTATCTTAGAAAGAATGGAGAAATTACTGTCAGTCTGGATCGAAGATTTGAATAAGAAGAACACACCACTAAGTCAAGATCTCATATGCACAAAAGCAAAATCTTTGTATGAGATGCTGAAAACAAAAGAAGGAGAAGGGAGTGCCACTCCGACTTTTGCTGCCAGCAGAGGCTGGTTCCATCGGTTCAAGCAGCGTTCTAATCTTCACAATATCCACATAAACAGGCGAGGCGGCCAGCGCGGACATTCAAGCTGCAGCTGAGTTTCCAGACAAGTTTCAAGACTTCGTTAGACGAGAGAAAATTCCTGCTTGTCTCATCTTCAATGTTGATGAGACCGCACTTTACTGGAAAAAAATGCCATCTCGAACATTCATTTCTAAGGAAGAACGTCAAGCCAGTGGTTTCAAAGCTGCGAAAGATCGACTAACACTTCTGCTGGGTGGTAATGCCACTGGTGATTTTAAACTGAAACCTTTACTAGTGTACCATTCAGAAACACCCCGTGCAATGCGAGGCACAGACAAGACAAGTCTACCAGTTGTGTGGCGATCAAACAGAAAGGCGTGGGTTACACGGGAAATTTTTCAAGAATGGTATTCTAATAGTTTTTGCCCATCAGTCAAATCATACTGTGACAGAAATGGGCTTGAACCTAAAGTTATATTACTCTTAGACAATGCCCCAGGACATCCAACCTCACTTGATACGCCCAGAGACTTAAAAGTGTACGTAAAGTTCCTTCCACCAAACACTACGTCAATATTACAACCTATGGACCAGGGAGCAATAGCAAACTTCAAAGCTTATTACCATCGCCGCACTTTTAGCCAACTAATTCATGAAACTGACGGGGAAGGAAGACAGTCTATGCGAGAGTGGTGGAAGTCATACAACATTATGAAGTCTATTCACAACATAGAAGAGGCTTGGAAGGAAGTTAAAATGAGTTGTATGAATGGGGTGTGGCGTAATCTTTGGCCAGATGTAGTGGAAGCACCTAGAAGAATTGTCCAGATGCAGAGACAAGTGCTTGAAGACATTGCTGCAATGATTGAGGGGTCTGAAACTTGAAGATGTCACGGTAGAAGATCTCGTAGAACTTGTAGCAACGCACGACGATCCTATTAGCAATGAAGATCTGATCGAGTTACAGAATAATCCTATCTACGATAAGGAAGAACAAGTAGAAGAGAAAGTTTTATCTTCAGGGGAAATACAAAATGCACTTTCAAAAATTTATTCAGGTTTGGACATATTGCAGAGTATAGACAATAATGATGACCGTGTCTTGACCGTGTGTCAAACAATTAAAAACAGTGTTGGGTGTTATGAACGTATTTTACAAGAACGTAAACAAAACGTTACCCAAAAGACAATAGATGTATTTTTCCGTAAAAAATAAGAGTATGTATTGCATAAAGTGTTCTTAGAATTAAAGTGACTGATTAAAATGATTTGTATTTTTTTGTATTAAATTTTGACTATGTTTAATCATAAACCTCGATATACGCGAATTTCAGTTAACGCGATTTTTTTCGGAACGTATCCCTCGCGTAAAGCGGGGTATTACTGTATATATATTCTTCAACATAGTTTCCTTTAAAAATGATACACTTATTCCAGCAACCTTAAATAAGTACCAACAATGGACTTTGTTCAATTTTAGTAGTTGATAATGATTTTTATATATGTGGGGCAGAATTCTAACGATCGCATTGCCTAGCGGTAGTTGTTAGCAACTCATTAAATTATTCATCTATCGGGTCGCAGCCTTATACACAGGCAGGTCTGCCTTTAAAACAGTAGTAAAAGATACGAATTGTATCTTATTGATTATTTGACGATTCTGGCTTGGCTGATGAGTCGGGATACGACGAAATGCGTCCCGAGAAGGATGAGAAAACAGTAAATAACGGCTTAAATATGGACTTTGTTCAATTTCAGTAGTTGATTGATTTCAATATTAGCGAAATTAATAATTCGCATTAACTAATTTTAATTAGAATTCATTGTCATTAACAGGTCAATGGTCTTCAAGTGCTTTGTGATACGTGGTCTTTCATTGAAACAATAAATATGATAAGTGTTTTAAACAAACACTTATTTATTATAATATAATCAATACAATCTAATAAATACGTCCTTGAGGGGAATTAACAAAAATTACGTCGGACCACGGATTCATTGCCAAAAAATGTATTTACAAGTAAAAAAAAATCGTTATTACAATGTTGAGGAAACGCTTACGGCAAATTGTTAGGTCGTCCATACTGTATGTCCCAAATTAGAAATAGTTCTATTGCAATTGCGGAAATTATGTGAGATACAGTCGGTCAAGTAAGAACGTGTAGCCAGTAAGTTGTAGTCGGTAAAAAAATTCCATTTTTTGAGGTTATTGCTGTCACGTCTGCAAACAATACTTTGTGGAAAGATATTCATTTCTAACCTTATTTATGGTTAAATCGTACATTATCGAACATAAATGCTGTATACGCTTGACGCTTCGAGGCTGTGTTCCCATATGATCATGCAAAAGGTCTGAAAATGACGCCTACAGCGGCTGCTAAGTATATGAGGCAGTCGAGGGCATTCGCTAGCAAGTGGATGAAACGATACTTTCAATTAATTACATACATCTGGACGCTGTAAAAAAATATATTTTAAAGCTTCTATCAGGAGGTAAAACAAATGAACAAAGGATACCATAGCCGAACCAGCTACCTTAGAACTAATACAGGATTACTAATAAGTTAGCCAGACAAAATAATAGATGAGTGGAAGGGGTATTTCGAGGTATTGTTGAATGGGGGAGAAGCAGGGAATGAGGTAAAAGAGCGAACAATGGACGATGATGGGAATATGGTGAGGAAGCCGACAAGAGGAGTAATCAAAGCTATAATTAATGAAATGAAAAACAACAAAAAGCCAGGTAAAAGCGAAATAAGTGCTGAAATGTTAAAGGCAGGAGGCGAACAACTGCATGAGAAACTATTTCTACTAATAAAGCAAGTGTGGGAACAGGAGGTAATGCCAAAGGAATGATCCAAGGCCCTTATAAGTCCACTACACAAAAAAGGTGATAAAATGCTATGCAAAAATTATAGAGGAATAGCTCTGCTAGATACATGCTATAAGATTCTGGCAAAGATATTGCGGAAGAGATTGAACGGGTATGCAGAAGAAAGAATGGGGGAATACCAAGCGGGGTTCTGAAGTAACAGATCCACAACAGATCAGATATTCACTGTTAAAGAAATTCAGACTACCTGTTATGAGCATAAAATAGCGTTACATATCCTGTTTATAGACTTCCGGCAGGCTTATGATAGAATTATAAGAGACAGAATATATCAAGCATTGTTCCATTTAGAAATACCAACAAAACTAATCAGATTAGTTAAAATGACTCTACAACAAAAGATCAATAAAATAGTGTGGAATGGCCTGGAATCAAAGGATTTTATAGTGGAAAGGGGATTACGACAGGGTGACCCACTGTCTGCGACGTTATTTAACTTAGTTTTAGAGAGGATAATAAGAGAGAGCAGTCTAGAGGCTAACGGTACAATTTTTAATAAGGAGCATACACGGATGATTTGACGTTGACAGCAAACTTTCAAACTGGTAAAGAGAACGAAAAGACTAATAAGAGAGGCAAGTAAGTATGAAGGATAACGGGATTAGGGGAATCCGGCGTCGTCACACTAAGTTGGACAACCCAATCGAGAACATGTGGTCATCCATCAAGCGCAAGCTTCGTGCTATGAAGGTGCACACAGTGAAGCAGCCGTCATGGCAAATTCGGGCAATTTAGAAATCTTTTCCCCAAGAATATGCGGAAAATCTCATCGAAACTATGCCTTGAAGATGTCAGGCTGGATGAAGTACTGAATCATTAGCATTTTAGCGACAATCCTTTACTGTCGAATGACGAAAAAACTTCTTACATGTTCTTACTTGACCGCACGTACCGACACGGTTAAACGGGTCATTGAGGCATAGCTGACGGACAAGTTTTTGGGTTTTAGTAGGTTACAACTTAAAATTCTGAAAGGTTAGCTCGCCGCCAGTCAGTATGGACTATAACATCACATGCATAGGATCGATCTAGCACAAAACGATGTATGGTAGTTGTGCATGATATGAAAATTTTTAAACTGAGAAAGTTATCGAGATCTTTTTTACAGAAATTATTTTTAAAAAAATTGCATAAGTCTGTGTACTCTGGTCAAATATGAATTATTTCTTTTCTACAAAATACGTATCTCAAGGTTAAATAGTTCTTAGAAACAATTAAACCTATTTATGGTAATATTATGTTTTACGTACGTTAATATTTTAGCTATTTTACGAGTTGTTTATATTGTAGAATAAAGAATTATATTACTATTTCCTGTATGATCATGTCAGCCAATGTAAATATTAGACAACCAAAATAGTAGACAGCTCGGGTAGTGGAAGCATCTCTTGATGAATGGCAATAAGAGAATCTACGCGAACCCGATGTAATATATAGTATGTAGAATTTTCCAGAAGATGTGGTAATAAAATAGGCGCCATAGAAGTTTTTATGCCGCCTAGTACTGTTATTTTCTATCGCTTTTGAAGAAAAAACACTGTTTTTGCCCAAAATCCATTTTATCCTTTAACATAGTTTCCTTCAAGAGCGGTATACTATTCCAGTGATTTGGATGTAGTACGATTTGCCGCTGGGGGCCAGATCTGGCAGATGAGGAAGCAATTCATAGCCCATTTGGTCCAATTTCACCATCGATTTTATAGGCTTGTGAGCTGGTACATTATCGTGGTGAAATAACACTCTTTTCTTCACTAAATGCGTTTTTTTATTCTTGATATGACATCATTTCCTGTTTCACGGGAACAGATAGACAACTAACAATCCTCCTTAACTTCCTAAATAATTTGCATCCTAATATTAAATTCACCTTAGAATTAGAAACCAATAACTCTATAAATTTCTTAGACAAATCAAAACTGAACAATATTCTCGATTTTTCATAAACCTTCACATACTGACACAGTCATACACAATAGTTCATCCCACCCTTATTTATTTTTTTTTATTCTGTAACTGAATTTGAAAGTTATCTGCTGGGCGGAGTGTGAATGTTATTCTTTATAACATCCTTACTTAATTAAAGCATCTTCAGTATGTATTTTGATTGTTATAAATTTGTTTGTTATGAACATGTTGTAACATGCGAAACTGTCCTCAGTTTGAGGCATCTTTTTTTTTGTACCCTGTGAGAAGTTGTTTGTCCCACGCTTGAGCGCAATTTTGTACCGTTTGAATATTGGATGCCCCAAGCTTGAGCGCAATTTTCTTGCAGCCCCGCTTTAATTTCTGATAATGAATCGAGTGAATCCTGATTTTAAAAGAACTAAAGAAATTAAACACACACCAGCTCAGTTTTCTTTGGTAGAGAGATATGGGTAAGAGATAATTTTTGTACGTCTTTTTGGAATTATTTTCTATTTTTAAAGAAACCTCAGCTGTACGACTTTTTGGGCACCATTCATTTTAAAATAGAAAGGATCTAGCTTCAGCTAAAAAAATGAAAAAATACTGAAAGGGTGTACTGTTGGTAAATAAAAAAATCAGTTTGGTACAGCCGTTCTTATCCTGAAAAGTAAGATAGGTATTCAGTGAGACACTAGCTTTAATCAACAAAAAGAAAATTTATTCAAGTTTTTAAAAATAAAAAGTTCTAACCTTTGCAGTTTTACAGGATTACTAAAAAATTTTAGCCTAACGGGTAGTTATGACATTTAAATTCTAAACTCTGACTACTCCCGAAGACGAAAAATAGTGCTTTTCACTTCACTTTTTAGTCAGTTCATATTGCTGTTAAGGCACTACTCAGGGATAAGTCTATGAAAGGATGTTTTGGTAACTTACTGTTTTTATTTCGGCTTCGATGGAACACGACCGATTTCACACTTTTCTAGTAAACACTTAGAGAGCCCACTACGGCTTTTCGTTAAACAACTTGTGCATTATTTAGCTCTCATGATTGTTGTAATGAGCCTTTACTGCAGCTCCGTCGAAGGAAGCTTCTTGGCGGCTCCGATGAAAATTCGCCTGGCAGCGGCTTGATGGTACTCAGCCTCGACCGTAGTTCTTCGGACCCTTAAATAAGTCGTGGGCCTTCTCTCGGTCATATCGCGACGCCGAACCAAAAATCCGGATACACATTTTCAACCAATCCCGGCGTGCCGATAGATTCGGTCAGAAACCCGCACAGCACACTAATATACCGAACGGCTTGGAATCTCTTATTAATATACCGTTCGATACAAAAATGAAAATAAGTACAATTTGAAGTGAAAAATCAGTAACATTACATGGTCTTAAAATCTAGGAAAAAATGAATGTTACAATGTATGGTGTTTTTTTTCTTCTTTTTTTATATCTTGTATTTACTGTGTATTAATGTGTTTAATAGTAAGATTTCTTATTTTTTATTTTATTATTTTTGATATTACCTAATATGGGATCATACATCCCTCTGTTGACATGTCTTATCTACAAATTTTGTAGCCGAAAAGATGAATAAATTGTCTATTGTCTATACTCACAAAATGGCAGCTTTTGACTCTTTCATACATAGATTGTTACATATCCCTATGACTAAAACTAATTTAAACAAAGAATTCGACATAATCAAACAAATAGCAATTAATAATGGATACGACCCCCAACATTATAGATAATATCTTGAATAAAAAATCCTTTAAACAAGCAATCTCTCTAATTTATCCCACAATTAAGGCCAAAAAAGGAAAATTTAGTACACTCACGTACACAGGGAAAATAACTAGAACAATTTCCAAACATTTAATACAAAAGAACAATAAAATAGCATTCAAAACCAGTAATTCTTTAGGGAGTATAATTTTGAATACCAAAACCAAATCTAAGAAATTCTTGAAATCAGGAGTTTATTTATTAAATTGTGGATCTTGTACTAAAATCTACGTAGGACAAACTGGTAGATATTTTGAAACTCGTATTAAAGAACATAAACATAGTTATTTAAAAAATAAGAACAATTCACATTACGCAACCCATATAATAAACGAATCCCATAATTTTGATGATACGTTAAAAATCCTACATATAGAAAATAAATCTAAAAAATTAAATTTGCTTGTGTTTGTGTTTTTGGACGCTTCAGTCGGATTTCATGCGGTTCCATCCACTCTGCGGGCTGACTGTTGGACTCAGGCGGGTAGTAATGGATCAATGTTTCGTCCATTTTGCAAAAACTCTTTGGGATTACGCCGAAACAGTGCCCAAACACCATCTTCGACACGTTGCTGTTTTTGATCAATCGTGAGAGTGCGAAATACCCATCGGGCACATCAGTTTTGCATATGCAAATATTCATGCAAAATATGCCTCACGCGTTCTCTTGATATCTTCATGATGTCAGCTTTCACTTTGCAGTCATTCAGAACAACATGGTGGAACTTTTTTGTGTTTTTTGGAGTAACTGCCTCATTTGGACATCTGGAACGTGGTACATCATCGGTGCTTGTACGACCGCATTTAAGTTCACTAACCATCGATATATAGTTACTTTCAGCGAAGCAGATGTGCCATAGTACTTCTCAAGCCATTCTTGGGTTCTCGCTGCATTTTTCCCAGCAAAAAGCAATGTTTAATCAATACACGAAATTCAGCTGAAACCCTCAAACTAATGTCATGAAAATTTTACACGAATCTTCTGATAGTTGCCACTAACTGAAAATCATATTGGTTTTTTTTGTTGGTGCTGTCATCTCTTGGAAAGTCTCGGAACTTTTCACCCCATGTCGTATGTCGATAATTATCCGAATTAGAATTAGTATTTGAAAATTTTTAGCTTGCGATTTGACGTCCCATTACTTGCCTCGCTAAAGGAAAGTATCGTATTCGTGAAACAATCACTATCCAAGATTCATGCTCCTCTTTAGGTTTCAGGGTCTCCAAATCAAGAAAAACCTTAGTAACCTGATAGGAGACTTCCACAAGTTACAGAGCTTATAAGTATAATTCTACTGAATTTCTCCTGGGTAGGTTGAACAAGTGATGTTGACTTTTCGCCGATCATCCTGTCGGCTTTTTCATAGCTTGTCCCAAGAGCTTACTTGTTCGGAATCGAAATAGGGCACACACATGCCTAAATATGATTAAAATAATACTTTTTTGACAGAAAGAAACACAAATGATAACACAGCTCTGTCTCATATATATATGTATATATATATATATATATATATATATATATATATATATATATATATATATATATATATATATATATATTAAGGATTTTCTACAGCTAACGCTGTCTTCCTTCTCTCAGCCTTTGATTCCATCCGTTTCTATCTTCCCAGTCTCCATCTGTTAGACCCCTGTCCTCCATAGTTTCGTCCACATCGTCTCTCCACGATCGTCTGGGTCATCCTCTTTGTCTTCTCCCTATAGGTCTCCACTCCATTATTTTCTTTATCCACCTATTATCTTCGCTCCGTCTTATGTGTCCCTACCATTTTAATCGTTTTTCTACAATGGTGTTTACTGCGTTCTCTTTGATGTTCATTCTGCTTCTTATTCCTTCATTTGTTATTCTCTCCATACGTGTCACTCTACAACATGTTCTCCAATACTCCATCTCTACCGCGTTAATTTTAGATTTTTTTTTTTTTTTGATCGTCCATGTTTCTGACCCGTATGTCGTCCATGCTTTGTATTATTGATTTGTATATGCGTGTTTTGTTTCTTTTTGTAATGCGTTTGTCCCACAGGATCGAATTTAATTGTCTTATGCATGTCCGCGTTTATCCTAATATAGCTTTAATCTCTTCTTCTGATTTTGCGTTTTTTGAAATGATGGTTCCTAAATATTTAAATCTATCGGTTCCTTTGATTATTGTTTCGTTATCGACGTTTCCCTCTTTTGTTGTTAGATATTCCGTTTTATCAAAGTTTATTGCTAATTCTGCTTTAAGGTATTCTTCTTTCAGTTTTCTTACCATATAACTGAGGTCTTCCTCATCTTGCGCTATGATTACTTGGTCGTCTGCGAAACTTAGAGTATATAAGTAATCTTCTCGTATTGGGACTCCCATTCCACTAGATTTTTGCTTCCATTTTTTTAATGTTTGTTCGAGGTATATTTTGAATAGTGTTGGGGATGTAGAGCATCCTTGTAATAGGCCTTTTGATGTTTGGAGTCTCTTCCTTATTTTATGTCCTATTTTTATGTTCACTATGTTGTTTCCGTAAAGAGCTTTTACTGCGTGTATTAGTTCTTTGTCAATGTCTATTTCTTTCATTGCGTTCCATAATCTTTGTCTTGGTACTGAGTCATAGGCCTTTCTTATGTCTATGAAGGCTAGGTGAACTTCTCTATTCTTTGCCAGTTTTTTTTCCATTGTTTGTTTTATAGTGTATATGTGGTCTATACATGATTTTCCGGCCGTAAAGCCTGCTTGGTCTTCTCCAATTTTTCCTTTTATATTTTCCTCTATGATTTTTTAATAATTTGTCCATACAAACGTCCCATATTTGATATTATGCTTAGGCCTCTATAGTTTGTGCATTTTCTGCGGTCTCCCTTTTTAAATATAGATACTATATAGACTTTTGACCGTTCCTCTGGTATTTTTTCTCCATTTATCGCTCTGTGGAACATGTTTCTCAGCATTCGATGTAATTTATTAGACCCGTACTTAATCACCAACAGCCAAACTATATTATAACTGAGAACAGAATGCCGCAACGCATCACAGCATAAGTAACACAGGTATACAAAAAAAAGTTCTCTGTCTTTTAAGTCAGACACGTAATTTCTTAAGTATTTTTTTATGCTAAATCCAAAAAAAATTATAAAAAAGGTTTTGTCTGAAAACACTATTAAAGTTGCCAGAAAACTATTAAATTAAAAAAATACATTTTAATAAATAATGTAAAATTGTATAATCAGCAGACGAAGCGAAGCGAGTGAGTGGGTGAGTGACTAAGCGAGCGAGCTAATGAGTGGGTGAGTGAGTAAGTGAGCGAGTGAGTTTTGTTTAATATTAATAAAAATTAAAAACAATTTTTTAATTTAGCGGTTACACATATTTATTTTAAACAGCATTTTGCTGTGTAGCTTAGTTAAATGTGGTGTATGCGTGTTTTTTGTTAAACATGAACACTAAAGTCCATTTGTTTAGAGTTGATAGCATACAACATGGGTTATAAACATTAAAATGTCACAAACCATAAGCGTCCGAAATTTATCTACCAATTATTTGCATTTTTAGTTTTTAATCACCTTTATTTTCTATCTCTATACAACAGTGCGACCTTTTTCTAAAAAATAATTTATTACATGCCTTCTAGACTTTACAATAAGCTATATAAATCAACGCATTCCAAAGTTTATTTTAATGAGTAAATACTGAAACTAAAAATCTTATTTGTATGATAAAGGCCTAAACGAATACAGTTAACAATTCTTAAGAACTAGAAATCTACAGTGTTATAATGATAACACAGCCCCACAAAAAAAAAAAGTGGGGTATACTTTTGATGCGATATATCAGATCCGTAGTATTTTTGCCCGCTGATCACGAATCTGACGTCAGAACATCGCCATCACATCTCAATTTTTTTCTAACCTCAAAAAATAGGTAAAAATTAAGAAAAATATACTCCTAAAAAATTGATTCAAGCTTTTTCATGAATCCAAAGATGTATTAATATGTATTCGGACACGCTAAGCTAATATTCATCGGTTGGATTGAGCCATATAGTTCTGTTTTCTTTCTAACCTCAATAAATCAGACAGATATAGTGCTTCTCGAATGCAAAAACGAATTCAAATTAAAATTCAACCGATCCTTACCAAATTTGGTACATGGGGATTTTTTGGGTCGCTGATCACGAATCTGAGGTTGGATTTGCAAAATTCAAGATGGCAGATGTTTTCGCGCCATTTTGAACGCCGAGAAAATTCATCGGTAGATTTTTATTCTTCTACCTGCATCCAGGGCACCTCCACGTGGTGACGGTGGGCAACGGTGTTACTCCACTAGCCGGCAGAGTCCCTGGATAACGGCTTAGATGCCGTCATGGCAGGTAGAAGAAAGAGAATTACGATGCAGGGACTCGGAAACCCAGTATCGGCGGTTGGTCAGGGTGGGAAAGCGGGCCCGCAGCCGTCGTCATCCAGCGACCGTAGCTCTTCACGTGTGGGTGACTTGGCTCATGTAGAGTATAATGCTACAAGAAAACGGTCTCACGGTACAAGAACTTTTCATAAGTGCGATAAAAACAGTGATTCATTTTGTTATATTTGCTGTCAACACGTATTGAGTAAAATGGGGTCACCGATAACGGATAAGATTAAAACCTTATATAAGGATTGTTTTTTAACATTGAAATACAGCACCAGGATACAGATTGGGTTCCCCACATCATTTGCAGTTCTTGCAAAATAATGTTGTACATCAATAAGAAGGCGATTAAATATTCCAGACCAGCAATATGGAATAGACCATACAGTGAAAATGATTCCTACTTTTGTATGAATGTTGTATCTAGGCATAACCGAAAAAATAAAAGCACTATTACTTATAACGATGTTTCGACAGTAACAAGACCAACTAAACTAATTCCGCCTCCTGAATCACTTGATGCTGATGTTATGGAAACAAATGATTTCACCTTATCAGTTCATGCCGAAAACATTGAGACTGTCGAAAAAGATTCAAACACTGTTACTAATGAATGTTCTAGTGACAACCTATCATATACTAGTGACACAGACAAAGAATTTCTACCATACAACTGTAAACCAGAACCAATACTCGTATCACAGTCAGAACTTAGTGATCTAGTCAGAGATTTAGGCTTATCCAAAGATGGTTCAGAGCATCTTGCTTCCTTTTTAAAGAAAAGACATTTACTTAAGCCAGAAGCTACGATTTCTTATTATAGAAACAGAGATGAAGAATTTCGAAAATATTTCAGAATGGACGAGGAATTGTCACTTTCATATTGTACCGATGTAAAAGGTCTAATGGATGAATTTCAAAATAACTCATACGATCCTGAAGAATGGAGACTGTTTATTGTTTCTTCTAAACGGAGCATTAAGGCAGTTTTGCTGCATAATACCAACGTTTACGCTCCCATTCCGATTGCTCATTCCACAGTTATGGAAGAGCAATATGAAAAAATGAAGCAGCTTTTGATAAAAATAAAATATGCTGATTATAACTGGAAAATTTGTGGAGATCTGAAAATTGTAACAATATTGCTTGGCCAACAGTCAGGGTTTACACTTTATCCCTGTTATAAATGTCTGTGGAATAGCAGA
>JAHKBH010002385.1:0-11573 GCA_019049505.1 Pachyrhynchus sulphureomaculatus
ATTGGACCGTTTGAAAACCGAGCTACAAGAAAAAACGCCCGCGATTGGCCCACAAGAAAGTCCTATTCCATCACGACAACGCACCAGCACACACCTCAGCAGTTTTGTGGTAGCAAAATTAATGGAAATAAGGATTCCAACTCGTTTCACATCCCCCCTATTCTCCAGACTTGGCTCCCTCGGACTTACTATTTGTTCCCCAATTTGAAGAAATGGCTGCGGGACAAAGATTTTATTCAAACGAGGAGGTGATTGCAGACACTAATGGATATTTTGCAGACTTGGACAAATCCTATTATTCGGAAGGGATCAACAAATTAGAAACATCGTTGGATGAAGTGTATCAGCCTAAAAGGAGACTATGTCGAAAAATAAAAAAGGTTTACCCCAAACACATAAGTAGTTTTTATTTTTGCACGGACTTTTCAAACCAGCCTCGTATAAGTACATTAAAAATAAATAAAAAACTAATTCTAACAATTCTAAAAATAGCAGAGCGCAAAGAGGGATCGGCGAGCACGCAGCGAAACGGGCGGCGGAGGCGCGGGGAGATGTGTATGGATAAACAGAGTAAATTTTACATAATATGATATGATAGGCAAGTGGTACTACCTCTAAAAGGATCCCAAAAAATTATATACAAAGAAGTAGGTAAATATTACGTTAAATTAGAATTCTTTTGCTGGTTAATAAGTTGGTGTTTTACATAGGAAGAAAACTTGCCTGGCGAAAATTGTTTAACTTCTTGTGACAAAGAATTCCACAAATGCACAGCAACAAAAATGAAAAACTTTTGAAAGGCAGCCTTCCTGTGTTTGAGGAACTCTAAAAAATTAATGTTTCTCGTATCGTGCGGATTGCAGAAAAACACTAAATTTTTTCTCTGAGGTACTGGGGTTATCAAAATTTAAAATTCGATCGACAAGATTATACAAATGACACCTTCTACGATTTTCCGTATTTAAAATGTAGCTGTTATTTAAATTGATTCGATTTCTGAACGAAATGTTAAAAGAAAAGCGCATAAAACAGTTTTTTTGTATTTTTTTTGGATTAAACTAACATACTGGGCTGAATAAAGAGTCGTCATATACAATATTAGCATCTATATATCTATAATATATATAAAATGCAACGTCTCTCTGTCTGTCTGTCTGTCTGCTGTCCGTTAGTGCGCTTATCACTGGTAGAGAACCACTTATCCGATTTACGTACTTTTTTTTTTTAAAACAGTACATATATTCTCTGGCCTGCGGTTATAGGCTATATTTTATTACGTTAGGTAACATAGGGAATGAGCAGTGACGATAATAGTGAATGAAGTCGGAAAAAAAGTTTGGCCGCGCGTTCCCTTGCAATACACAGCATAAACCATTAAATTGGAACAATATTATGTAGCAGAGAATCTCTATAATCTATAATATATATAAAATGCAATGTCTCTCTGCCTGTCTGTCTGTCCGTTAGTGCGCTTATCCTCGAGAACCAACTTATTCGATTTACGTGATTTTTTTAAATTCATACAAATGTTCTCTGACCAGGTTATAGATATATATTTTATTACATCTATAATATATATAAAATGCAACGTCTCAATTTTTCTATCTGTCTGTCCGTACGTTAGTGCGCTTATCACGGGAGAACCACTTATCTGATTTACGTGCTTTTTTTTTTAAACATACATATGTTCTCTGGCCAGGTTATAGGCTAATATTTTATTACGTTAGATAACATAAGGAATAAGCAGTGACGATAATAGTAAATCAAGTCGGAAAAATAGTTTGCCGCTAGAGCGTTCTCTTGCAATACACTGCCTAAACCATTAAATATGGAACAATATCATGTAGCAAAGAATATCTGTAAATATATATAAAATACAACGTCTCTCTGTCTGTCTAGTCTGTCCGTTAGTGCGCTTATCACTCGAGAACCACTTATCCGATTTACGTGTTTTTTTTTTTTAAATTCATACATATGTTCTCTGGCCAGGCTATATAATAATAATCTATATAATATACCATATATAAAACGCAACGTCTCTGTGTCTCTCCGTTAGTGTGCTTATCATTCGAGAACCACTCATCTGATTTACGTGATTTTTTTTAATTCTTAATTTAATATATGTCAAAAAAAATCTATAATATATATAAAAACCTAAAGTCTCTCTGTCTGTCTGTCTATCCATTACTGTGCTCAGCACTCAAGAACCACTTATTCGATTAACGTGTTTTTTTTTATAAAATACAAAGGGAATAAACAGAGACAAAAATGCTAATATGTAGGAAAAAAGATGGAAGTTTAGCAGTAAGCTTGGTAGAAAGACTGAATAGATGGGGGGAATACTTTAAAGAAACACTAAATGGAGATGAAAATGAGTTGAATGAGAAATAGGAAGCAAAATTAACTGAACGGTAGGAGGGGACAAAAACAAACCCTGCAAAGAAGAAATAAGAAAAATACTCAGAACCCAAAAAAAATAAGGCCCGGGTGGAAATTGTATAACAGCAGAACTAATCAAAGCTGGAGGAGTAGATCTGGAAAATGAAATATGCCGGTTTGTGTGCAAGAAATAAATGGAAAACAGAAAAGATGCCAGTAAGCTGGAGAGAGTTTCTCATTTGTCCAATATACAAAAGGAGAAAAAAAACTATATGTGCTAATTTTTATACCAATAGCCTTACTGGATGTCGTGTGTACAAGATAGTAGTGGTACTATCAAAAACAGACTAAAAAAGAGAAAGCCGAGTCTATTCTGGGAGAGTACCAGTATGGATGGAGGAAAAATAGATCGGTTACAAGACCAGATATTTTCGATTAAGCAAATCCAAGATAATAGCTTAAAACAAAATTTGGCACTACACTTGGTCATTGAGGATTTCAGAGAAGCATATGACTCTATAAATAGAGAAGGACTCTACAAGATAATGGAAAGAACTAAAAATTTCCAAGTAAATTGATTCGCATGAGTGGAGAATGACTATTGAATGACACAGAAAATTAGAGTGTTGGTTGATGGCAAAGTATCAGACAAGTTTAATGGGGTGAAGAGGGAATTAAGTTGACATGTCTATTTAATTTGGTAATAGAGAGATAATCCGGGAGTCAGAAATAAAAACAAATGGAACGATACCCAACAACCTGCCAATGCTTGGCCTATGCGGGATGATGTAGCCGTATTATTGCAAGAGTAAAAAAGAACCTCAAAAAAGCCATAAGTAGGATAGAAGAAAGGGGAAGGATGAGAGGACTAAAAGATAAATGAGGAAAAAACAAAATACATGGAAATAAAAAAACAAAAGTTTATATATAATAAACAACTTAGGGAAAAGATATACGTTTGCAAAAGAAGACAAATTTAATTATCTGGGAGTAACAATAACAGAGAGTGGACAAGAATGGACAGAGATACAAGAAAGAATAGCGAAAGGGGACAGAGATGTTTGGGGGCATGAATCCAATATTGAAAACAAAGAATGTATCAAGAAAAGCAAAGAAAGTATAAAGTACGACAGTTGTCAGACCCACGGTGACCTATGGATGCAAAACGTGGAAACTGAATGCAAGAGACAAGGAGACGTGGGAGGTGTGGGGAAAGGAAAGCTTGAGAGGAATCTACGGAGGAAGGAAAGAAGAGGGGACTGTGGAGAAGAAGAACAAATTACGAATTAAAATGCCTATATACGAAACCCCTTATAAGCCAAATCATAAGAAGCCAAGCGATTAATGATGGTTGGGACACCGTGGCAAGGATGAAGGAAGAAAGACAGGCAAAGCAAGCCGTAATAAGAGGGTGTGGTTGGAAAGAAGAGGCCAAGGGTAGACCTCGATCTTACATGGATTTCAGGCAGTAAAGCAAGATCCGGAGTTTGATGGGATCCCGCCCTGGGAGAAAGCTAAAAGGAGATAAAAAAAAGAAGTGGAGACAAGTATGCAACCATAGCCATGGGCCTCTAAAGCCCCTTGAACTATATAATAATATAAACTAACGGCTAATAAGCAGAGTGACGATAAAGGCGAATCAAGTCCACGCGAGCGGAGCCGCGGGCACAGCTAGTAATCAAATAAAGATAAGATTAAGCCGTTGCACAAAAAACATTTGGTTTTTTGATGGCAGATCTCAGATCTAAAATTCCTTAGATTATACAGTTTTTTTTATTTAATTTTTAAATATGTGATTGGAATGAAGTGATTTGTCAAAAATTACTTTGGCCTCATGAACTAAAGCAAAAAAGTATTGTCAATAGAAGGTATCAAAAAATATACCTCTGTATTTTTTTATTACCGTTTTAAACAGCATCAAACAAGACTTCTGTGTATTAAGCTTGAAGCTATGATCATTATAAAAATTATATAGGTTATTTAGGTCCCTATTAAATTTATACTAAAGAAGTGTGTAACTTTATTTAAAAGGAAATGGGCATATATACTTGAGAGTCATCGGCATCAATTATCATTGTTATAGCAGATGAGACCACAGATATTTCTTGTAAGTTTTCAAATGATAGTAGTTCTCAGATACATTTTAAAAAACCGTACCCAACTGAACGATTTTGGGATTATTTGAATCCACAAGATCATACTTGCAATTAGTTTAGCAAAATTTTATTAAAGAAGTTTTTGCTCAAAGTTACAGTTACACCAAATAAATTGAATTGACAATGCTAATGATGGAGCAAATGTTATGAATGGCCGCCATGGTGGAGTAAACAGAATTATTCAAGATGATTATAAATATTATGTTCACTGTTAGCTCATGGCAATTAAATTTAATTTTGGCTCATGCAACTTAGGCAGAATGCAGAAGTACTTTTTTCTTTTCTAGTATAACAAGATATTGCGAATTTTTTTTTCAAATTCTCCTCAGCGGCGGGTTGTTGAAATTACTTAAATGAAGTTTTACGCTGGCCTATTCCAAGAACTTCTACGACACGGTGGCTTTTTAAAAGTAGAGCTATAAATATTATTTTGAGGGACAGAGAAGCACTTATCGAATGTATGGAGATGTTAGAAAATACTTCGAAAACAATCTACCACAATAATCAAGCCTCTGCAATCCGTAGAAGGTTATAAACGATGCACAATTTGTATCTAACTAACATTTTTTCATATAATTATGCCACACGCCGGTATCCTGTATATAACAGTTTGCAAAAATCAACTTCTGATCCTGCACAGGTATGCCACAGCAATTAATATATTTGAAAGATGTGTAGCGATACTGAAAGACAAAATGCTGAAGAAATTCCTACTTTAACTAATCCTTATTAAAACGAAAGTAGTTGCGGCAAAAGAAGTACGTGATTATACAGCCATGGCCAAAAGTATTAGGCACCCCTAATAAACACGTTGAAAACTCATAAAATATCACAAAAAAAGACTAATTGTTTCAACAATACTATAGGCGGCGCTGTCAAAAGCTAACTTAAAAACAATAGACAACCTCTTTTACATGTCCATAAAAACATCTGGCCCACAAAATTGCGATGATGAAGTTTTTTGAAAAATATTTTTAATGTTTATCAGTCTCATTTTATACTTGTAGTGTCAAAGAAGCTTCCGTGCGTGTTTTATTTGTGAACTGGACAATTCTTATATTTGAGAAATGCCTAAGAAAAGTGAGCTTGTATCGAAAAACGAATTAAAATTTTAAACCCTACCATGAACAAGGTAAGCATACAAGTAGAAATAACCAAGTTAGTGACATGTTGTCGGTGTGCAGTGCAATGTGCTATTAAAAACGGTTGTGGAGACTGGCTCCCATGCCAAACACACAAAAATGAGAACGGACAGAAAACGTAAGACTAATGAGCGACAGGACAGATAAAACTATCGCGACGAGTCTATTAAAAATCGAAAAAAAAAAACATCATTCTGAGCTCGCTGCAACTCTGTTCGGAAGAGATTTGGGGATGCCGATTAGTTCTCGAACGGCAATGGAGAAGACTGACAGAAGCTGGATTTAAGAGAGTGCAAAGCTAGAAGAGAAGCCTTGGCTTTCAGGAGTACCAATGGAAAGAAAAACGCTTAGAGTGGGCTACTGAAGCACAACATTTTAGCGAAGAGGATTGGTCTAATGTTGTATGGTCCGACGATTCAAATCAACTCTATGACGTAAGTTTTTATATGATTTATGTTTTAAACAAATAAACTACATACGAATATTCTTGATTTAATCCGTTTTAGTCAAAATTAATAACTAATTATTTAATTGAGTATTTTTTCTATTCTTACCAGCTATTCGGAACGTCAGGTATGACATTCGTGAGGTGGCGTGTGTGATGAGGAATACCATCCAGATTGCGTGGGTACCTACTGTAAAAACACGGAGGAGGCAGAGCATTATGATCTGGGCGGCTTCATGGCTGCAAAAGGGTGTCGGCGAAATGTTCGTTTGTAAAGGCCGCATGAACAGCCAAAAGTACATAATAAATGTACTAGAAACTCTACTGATGTCTTCGCTAACGCGCATTTTGGCAACACTAATTAGACAAGACGACAATCAAATTCCAGCAAGATAATGCACCTTATCATAAATCAGCAGCTACGAGTGCACTGGTTTAGACACAATAACTTTGTCTTGTTGGATTGGCCGGCTCTGGTCTCCAGATCTAAACCTTATCGAGCATCTTTGGGGTATTCTGAAGCGCAAGATAGGGGGAGCATAGCATAACATCAAAGCAGCGCTAAAAAGCGCTTTGTTGGATAGATGTGGGATCGCCATAAGTACAACTGAATGTACTAGGCTAGTCCGTAGCATGCGCCCAACGAATTGCTGCTGTAATTAAAGTTCAATAAGGGCAGGGGGGATGGGGGACACAACAATATATTAATTTATTTCATATTTTTACCTCAAATATACGATTTTACGAAAACATACGAATTTAATTTTTTAAACCCTGAAACCGCAATAAATGTAATAACTTGAAGGGAGCCTAATACTTATTTCAATTAAATAAGACATTTAAGTGGTTCGCATCTGTTTATGACTACCAAGTTTCTTCGGAGTTTTGAAAATAAGTCCCATCGCTCTATTTCAATGAAAATAGTTTCGGGCATATCTAATTTTGGACAAAATTAGATTACAAACTGAAACTTGAACTAAATTTATAAACTAACCGGTGCCCGCGCGCCGTTCTTCCTCTCGCGTGAACTTGAATCACTACTAACGTCATCTGATAATTCCTTATGTTAACCCAACGTAATTAAAATATCTCCCATTAAATTTCTCACTATATCTCCCAATATATCTCCATATTTTTCCCCTTATCTCAACATAAATTTACATTATCTCTAGGCGTATTTCGTCGGCTCATCCTCATCAATTATGTTCCTCCTTATCTCGCCATTTATTTCTTCCCTTATCTCCCATTGATTACTTCCTTACTCCTCATTATCTCACCATAACTCATTCATTATACCTAGACTTAACTCTGCTTATCTCCCATAATCTCTCTTCCATATCTCCCATTATTTATTACTTATCTCCCATTAGGGGGGGAGCGATGCTTATCTCGACTTATCTCCCGTTTATTTCTCCTTATCTCCCATATATCTCACCTTATCACCCGTTTATCTTAGGTCTTATATCGAATTATATAGGAACATAAGTATAATATTTATAAAAACATGGAAAATCGGAATATATGTGGTTTCTCGATGTGATAAGCGCCACTAACGTGAGCAGACAGACGGACAGAGGAGACGTTGCTTTTTATACTTATTTTGTATTCTTTGCTTACATGATTATTGTTCCTATTATTATATGCTTTAGGAAGTGTATATTGCAAGAGGAACGCAGCTAGCGGCAAAACTTTTCTCCGACTTGATTTCACAGAAAATCGTCAGTTGCTTATTCCTCTACGTCACCTAAAGAAAAGTATATCCTATAACCTGGGCCAGGATAACAAATGTAATGTTTAAAAAAAAGCACGTTAATCGGATACAGTCGGTTCTCCAGTGATAAGCACACTAACGGAACGGACAGACAGACGGACAGAGAGACAGTGCATTTTTAAATATATTATAGATAATACTTTCTGCTACATAATAATTGTTCCATAATTAATGGGTTTGGACCTGTGTAATAGCTCCAAAAAAGAGAACTCTCTAAGCGGGTCAAACATTGTAGCGACTTCTATCTTAATATTATTCGTCACTGCTCATGTCCTTATGCTAACCTATCGTAAAATAAATTATAGCCTATAACCTGGCCGGGAGACACACTTTGTAACTGTTTTAAACAAAAAAATGTAACGGAAAAGCGGATTAGAGGTTTCTCCAGTGATAAGCCGCACTAACGGAACAGGCCAGCCAGAGATTACGTTTTGCATTTTAGATAGATATTATAGATGTAATTAAAAAAAATAAATACCAATAACCAGGTCAGAGAACATATGAATGAATTTAAAAAATCACGTTAATCGGATATGTGGTTCTCGAGGGATAAGCGCATTAAACGGGACAGACAGACAGACAGACAAACGTTTGCATTTGTAATATATTAAGGCTGGTTTAGAAAAGTCCGTGCCAAAAATAAAAACTACTTATTGTGTTAGGGGGTTTAAACCTTTTTTATATTTACGACATAGTTTCTCCTTATTAGGCTTATACAGGTTCGTTCCAAACGAAGTTCTTAGTTTTAGTTGATCCCATCTGAATAATTATATTAGGATTTGTCCCTAGTCTGCTTCAAAATATCCATTAGTGTCTGCAATCACCTCCTCGTTTTGAATAAAATCTTTGTCCCGCCAGCCATTTCTTCAAAAATTGAAAATAAATTGGGGAACAAATACGTAGTCCGCGAGGGAGCGCCATGTCTGGATGAGAAGTTCCATGAATTTCAGTTAGCGGACCCCCGCGCCATGCGGAGGTGCGAGATGCAGGACGCGAATGTCTGTGTGATGGCAAAGGACTTTTCTTGTGAGGTCCAAATCGCGGGCCGTTTTTTACCCCTTGCAGCAGTCTCTCGGGTTTACAACACGGTTCCAAAAACGATGTATAAAATTCGCCTGTAATCGTTATATACTTAACGAAAAAAAACCCCCATTTCCAGATATGACGCAGTGGGATTATCCCTTGCGAAATCACAAAAGACAGGACGCCATAACCTTTCCGGCCGATGGAACGGTCTTTCGCCTTTTTTTGGTGCAGATACTCCCTTAGGTAACACCAAAGGGTTAGGAAAATTTTTTGGCCTCCAAGGAGTATAGTAATGGTATCCAGTGTTTCATCCACAGTGACGAAACGACGCTTCAGAGAAGAGTAAAGCCCTCCGGATTCTTCTGGAACAGCTGCAAACGCATCCATTGCAACACACGAGATCCGTTTTTGGGTCCCTAGCGCCGTGAGCAATTCGCGGCACCCATCTTGCGGATAGCTTTCTCATGTCCAAATGGATTATGGCAAAATAATAGGTACCCATTCAGTCGAGAGGCCCACAGCAACAGCAATCCTCACTCACCATAACTCTTCTGTCATCCATCACCATATCATGGATTTGATCAATGATTTCTGGAAAGTCGTAAACCTCCACAGGCAGTCCAGCACGTTCATCGTCGTTGGTGCCTCATATGGGCCGAGTCCGAAAATTTTTTGAAACCACCTTATAAAACTGTTTCTAAACGAAGGTGCAGAGTCACCATAGACGGGGGTGTTGGGTGGGTGTTATGTTATCAAACTTCTCTTTAGTCTCCTGAGGCGTTTTGGCCTTATCATAAAGTAAAGATTTAATCACCCACAACGAAATTCCCTTTTCGTCCATTTCTTGAAAATCACTCGACTTCCTTGATTCACGGACGAATGCCAAAAACACAAAGAAATAGAGCAATATGGCTGAAACTTGTTAGGGCCGCGTTTCATTCAAGAGATGCTACAAACTAAACATGACTCTCCGATAACGCGCCGGTTGGGGTGCCATTCTCCTCGGACTTTGCACGGACTTTTCAACCAGCCTCGTAATATAGATATAGTTTATTATTAATATTATATAACCGTGCCCAAAGAATATATGTAGGAATTTCAAATAGACAGGTAAATCGGATCAGTGGTTCCCGCTTGATAAAAACGGCACTAATGGACAGACAGACAGACGGAGAGAGACATTGCAATTTAAATATTATAGACTATACATTACAGATATTACTTTGCCTACATAATATTGTTTCATAAAAATTGGTTAAAGCTGTGTATTGCAAATGCAAAAAAAAATGTTACGAAAATCGGGATAAGTGGTTTCTTCAGTGAATAGGGCGCACTAACGGACAGACAGTCCAGACAGACAGGACTAGGTGAGACGTTTGCATTTTATTATATTATTATAGAAGGGCCAGTTTTAGAAATTTGCCAGGAGGAATATATTGTTTTCGAATTTTAAAAATCGAAAATAATTTACAAAATGTATTTTTACCGCAACGTAACACATTACTGCAAGCTAATAGATTACCATTTCCGAGGACAACTTCTGAAGCAGAAAAGAAATTTTTTTCCACTTTACAAAAGGAATAAAGTCGTTTTTGAGGAGTACCATGAATGAAGAAAGATCCTTTCAGCATATGAGAATGTTGTCAAATAGACATGAAAATAATTAGAACGATATTAAAGAATATTTACTCAATTAGTGATTGAACAAAATTACAGAAAATTTAAAATTAAAAAAAAAATCGCCTTATGGGGACCTTGTTCGTTTAAACACTTGTGTTTATAATGATCAGCATAATAGTTCGAAATGTTTTAAACAAAACAATGAAATTTTCTATAATTCTACATAAAATGAATCTGCATTTTCATTCGACAAGTGTATGTATATTAATTTATGTTCGGCGATATTATACATATGTGTCAATACCAACTGCGCCCCATTTGCCTGTTATAGTTGGTACCATCCTTGTCTTTGGTAAGGGATTTTTTTACATTTTGATGTTATGTTTAACCCTGGGATGTCCAAAAGATACCGGCCTCGCGGGCCCGCATCCGGTCCCCTGGGACGTATCAATAAGGGCCCGCGATTCTCAATGTAGAATCATAATTTTTTAACAACCGTTATATTTAAAAACTATATAATTAAATTAATAAAATGTTATTAATAATTCAGTACATTTTTTTTATTTTAATTCAGGCCCGCCTACACATACTAAATTTAATATATGGCCCTCATGCAAAAATAGAGTATTGACACCTATGGTTTTAAAACAACCTATTTACAATATAGCAATTTCAAAATAAATATTAGTGTATGTGTAGTTTCATTTGTGACCATGGAACCATCGAAAATTTTTAAAATGTCCTTCTAGGTAATGAATAGATTCAGTGACCCACAGCTTAATTGATTGCAGTCGCTATAAGAAAAGACAAACTGGTCTCAGGGGTGCCTCTTCTATTTTATTTTGGAAAAAAATACAACTTATTGAAAATTAAAATTTGAGAAAAGAGTCTTCTAAAAAAGTATGAATTAACTTTTTTTCTTGAAATATAGCCTTACCGTAAATAAACAATAAAATAACACAGGGGAACAGCTGTTTTGGTGTTTTCGAGGTTTTTTGAGCTGAATTCTATATCAATTTGATGTCCTGAATTCA
>JAHKBH010002387.1:0-5000 GCA_019049505.1 Pachyrhynchus sulphureomaculatus
TTTTAAGATAATTTTATTTATTACAACATTAAAAGCAAGTTTACGCTCGTGTGACGGGCCATGCTATTTATACCGATGAACTCTCATTTACAATTCTTTAATGTCTCCAACATTGTATAGCCAGTATAGGTATTTTACTGCCTAAAATAGGGTGAAACCCTTAAAAAATAAATTTCAAAAACAGTAGCCAAATCCAGTAAAAATTGCATAATAAATCTCTTTTTTCTTTTGGGCGCAGCGTACGACGCATCTACAATGAGAGAATTGTTGCTAGATCAACTCCAAACAAATAAACTTCTTAGATACAATGGGGAAAAAAAAGTTCAAAAAATAATATATTTTTTTATTTTTTAAATGAATTTTTTTTCAGATTCCGATATGAGTTTTACTAGCTAGCTGTGCGAGTCAAATAACAATTTTCAATTGCAAATATCTCGTTTTATATCGCAAAATACGTGAAAAGTGATTTTAAGGTGATTCTTTGTAAGATAATTGTTTTTATCTCTAATAATCTATCGAGTTTTGCTCGAAACGTTGGAGTTTTTATAATTAATTTTATATTTTTCCGAGAAATTTGCGAAAAAGTGGTTATTTGGGGTAGTTTTTATTTTTTTTTTTACAACCCCTTTTCCATTTCAATTTCCGAATTTTTGACTTGTAACTAATGATCAGAAATGCTAATTAGCAATTTAAAATTCTTATTTTAGCCCTAAAGGTTTCAGAGTTCCCATCATTTTTATATGGCATAATTCGAAATCTATTTGAAATATAATTTGTTTTTATAACTTTTCATAAAGTTAATAAAACAAAAATTTCTCTGAAAAATTCATTACGTTTAAACAGATAGCGATTGAACCAAAAAGATCAAAAATAATGCTGTTTTTTTATTATTTTTTGACGGATGTATTTTTTCACATTCAGCGATATTTTTTAGCTACTAGTGTGCGTTCAAATAACAATTTTCAATTGGCAAATGATTCTCGTTTTTATATCGCAAATTTACGTAAAAAAAAGTAATTTAAAACGATTTTGTAGATAATTGGTATTGCATTTATCGATATTTGATTGTTCGAAAGATTTTTTTTTAGTTAGAGCGAGAAATTTTCCTAAAAAGTGTTTTTTAGGGTAGCTTTTTTATTTTTTTTTTACAACCTCAGCTTCCACTCAATTTCCAAATTTTTTGTCTATTGATACTTGATCTACGAATTAAAACCTAATTTTCCGTTCAAAAATTCAGGTTTTTCCATTTTAAATGGCGAATTTAAAATTCCTTATTGATCGGGACTATAAGGAGAATTCTCTGATCCTGTCTATTACGCCTGGCAAATTCTGTGTATAACTGTGCATGAGAGAGCGTTTATATAAGCAAACCGTACTTTTTATTGTCGACAATATAGTGCTTATTTAGATCTCAAAGTTTAAAAGACTATCGTACTTATTGAAGAAATCGATAATTTATTTACTGTTGCTCTTATGGTAACAAGAAAAGTAAACGTAATTGACATTTGTTTTCGTGAAATTTTATTATTGTTGGCTAATTTTCCAAAATAGTAGTTACAAGGACATACAAGAAAATGATAAAGGTACGAAATTTAGTAATACGGTTCAGCTTAAGCCAATGATGTATCATGACTTTGTGGTCTTCTAAACGACAACGTGTTTCGTGCAATTTCCGCTCATAATTAGTATAACAGATCCCTAGCGTAATGTTGCATATTTGTAAAAGCACATTTATTTGACAAACAACTACTTATGAGTCTAGGATTTTGTTTACCGAGATATGAGAGAGATTGAAATGTAATACAAGTAATACTAAGCTGCAAAGTAGCAAGAAAATTCAGCGTTTGACAAGTCGTTATTGCATAAACTTTAAAGAATTTTGAGACTGAGACTACCAGTTTTGTTCATTTTTTACCGCACATAAAATAACCATAGAAATTGGCTAAAAGTTACGTAGACTCAGGGGGCTGAGAAAAAAATCTTAAAATCTTAACAGTTTATTAGAAAGCTCTTTATCGAACGCAACAACTTTTGTAAATAACATTTTTCGTGGCAAAAGTTCAAATTTCAATAAATATTTTTAGTCTCAGTTTTAAACCTTTACTGCAAAACCTCAAAATCATATATATATAGTCAATATATATATATATATATATATATATATATACATATATATATGTATATATATGATATAATATATATATATATATAATAATATATATATATCTAGATATATATATATAATATAATGAAATGTAAGATTTTATCGACCGTACTTATAGAATAGACAAAAAGGGTTTTCTTCTTTTTATTTATCGGCTTTATAGCGGTCCTATTGACAATTTGCGAGCGCTCGACTTCGATTGGCTGTTAAATTCTCTATATTTCGATGTACTTCCACAACTTCATCGGGAAGAAACTAATAATTTTTTTAGAAAAAAAAACAGTTGATCAGGAAATTTATTTGTAAAATAGTTGTGGGGCCTTGGTACAAATAGTTATTGTTGTTGTTGTGTGGCCAATATAGTTTTTAGATCATTTTGCTTGAATGTGGTAATTGGCAACAAACTTTTAGTCTTGTATGTCCCAGTCCATTATAAAATACGTTGGACGATATCATTTGTTCGGTACTTGCGAATTGTATTTACTAAAAAAAATGTTCGATACCTTTAACACCTTTTCCCAACAGTCATTTTGCAATTTAATCCATCAGAGCATGAGAATAAAGGTAGCATCCCTTTCTTTTGATACACAGGTCATTAGAACTGACAGATAATGTGTTTAATCTTTTGATTTGGTATCAGAAATCCTACACAGAGCTTTCCAATTGATTATTAATATTTATTTTTCAAATGCACCCTATTGTAAACCAAAAATATATAATAGCGTAATAGCAATGAAGGAACAGAATAAACACATATTTAAGCCACGTGAGGTTACCGGCCCTGCCATAATTTTCTGACCAATTTTATATAAAATTTTTTCCAACAACGGGTATTCCAAAACAACATTTTGAAACTCAATACTCGATTATTAAACAATTCTAACAATTTTGTGAGATGGCCCTAACAGAGGAAACTTCACAATGTTTTCAGAATAATAAAAAGTTTACTCGTTTGTGTCGCGGATTGACAGATTCAATGGTTTTCTCGGCATCCTTCCAAAGATTTTCCACACAGTAAAATAGTTAAATATAACAGTTTTCAATAGGCCGTACCTTTGTTTACCCAACCTCAACCGAGACCCCGCTTCTTTCACTTTATAAACACCAACGTTAGTTTTACAAGTGTGTTCTGCTTTGGGTTGTGTTTGCATGGTTATATCCATCTACAGACATCGCAGTGTGGATAAAACAAAGAATTACACAACCACAAAAAAGTCGATTTGTCGAATATCACAAAAGGTCCATGTGCCCTTAGCTTTGACCCATGTTTTTAAAAAGGGGGACATTCAGTTCGATTTTGCCAATGTGGAAGTTTTGGAGAGAGTAAATAATTATATAATAATATATATATATCGTATATATAGATATAATATTTATATATGGATTATATATATAAAATATATATATATTCATAATATAATTTAAATATATATAAATAATGAATAAATTATATATATGGTATATTATATATATATATGGGCTAATATCTCGCGCGAGATCAAGAGTGTCATCTTAAATTAAGAATATAGCGAGAGTATACATACACATATATATCTATACTATACAGAGCGACACAATAATAAGGATGACACACGTCATCTATACATCACACTATATATTCAATCTACATGCGTCTATAGGCCCTACGCATAGTACAAGTATGAAAAGTGGATTTTTCTTTTTTCTAAAAAATGTAAACACATGCGGAAGAATGCCTAAAAAAGTGCTTTATTTCAAAGCGTGCTCCAATAGGTTGTTTATACATTTTTGCCCATTCTTTCGGTGGCAAGTGTTGTGAATAGCCACGCTAAGTAAAACTCTTCCCCTTGGAGTGATGGCTGCGAATCATTCATCGTCAGCCATTTTTTTTCACGATGCGTTGTGTACGTAACCAATAGCGCTGCTCAGCAAGTGAGCGTGGACCCCATTGAATGCAAACAAGTTGGTTAATTCGCAAGGACCAAGTGTGGGGTGAGTAAGACCGCATGGAGGTAGTAACTCCCCAAGACTGGGAGCTTCCCAAGGTGTCTCGTGAACTGGTTTGCCCTATGGTTGTATGGGGCATTGTTCATGAAGAAAAATGCCCTTTTGTGATGCCTCTTTCCGGTATATTCAGGCCCATTTCTCTCAAGCAGCGAACTGTCCAATCTGGCTCCACCACATTGTTGAGTACAGCTGAGCTTGGTAACACCTGCGATTCAACTCGCGATATACAATCAGTGAGTGAGCCCACACCGGTTCTCTCTTAACACCAAGCCCAATAATGACCACTTGCACAACCTCTATGGATCCCCACCCAAACACAGAGCATCGTGGGTTTCTGCTAAAAGCGATTCTTGGTTTAGCAAAGTCGATGTGGATTGGAGCCACCTGGGTCTACCTCATCTGATTTTTTTGCGCCTTGGGATCCACAAAATAAATCCACTTTTCTATATTCCCAGTAACTATACGATGCAAAAAATCGACACATCCTTTTGTGCACCGAGCGAGCAAAATGTCCACCTGTGTTTTTGTGCCCTTGGGGTTGCCATTGTGCCTGTTCGTTTCAACTCTTGTGGAGTACCCATCTAACCGGCTTCTGAATCTTATTCCCCATCATCTTTTCTCGTAGCCGATTGGAAACCAGTTTTGTTGACTAACGCCCAATAGGAGTCGCCGAGTTTTTATTTTTTGTGGTTAGTAGGCGAATCAACCAATGAGCAGAAAACAATGCCATGCAATTACCACTCTTCTCCTTCGTATTTTTTGGGGGGCGTTTTCCACGTTTCCTTGTCCTGCCCACATCGAATTCATTTTACTTTTGAAACGCCGAAACCATCGTTCACACGTATGGCGT
>JAHKBH010002387.1:7500-16835 GCA_019049505.1 Pachyrhynchus sulphureomaculatus
ATTTTAATATTTAAATTATTTTATATATTATATTATAATATTTATTAAATTATATTAATATTATTAATTATATAATTATATAATTTTAATAATAATTTATATATTTAATTTTATATTTATATTTATTATAATTTTAATTATTTATATAATTATATTATTATATTTTAAATTATATTTAGTAAATATATTTTTAAATTTATATATTATTATAAATTAAATATATTAAAATAATTAAATTTAGTTTATTTCAGCGAAAAGAATCTTTTTGTTATTAGGAAATTACATTTTTAACTCTTTAGTTTTTTCTGAAATTTTTTTGAAATCCATGTTTAGATTTGGATTGAGCCCAAATTAGCGCAAATTCTTACTATATGCCTTAGCAATACGAGTTCAAAAGTACATATAATAAACTTTAATCCAGCCCAGATTGTGACCTCATAAATTGCGTCAATCTATGGACTAATGGGGGTTACGGTTGACGAAGAATGACCCATATATAGGGTATGTATATATTGGTCATATATGGGTATATATATATATATATATATATATATATATATATATATATATATATATATTATATATATATATATGCTATTGGGATTACCCTATGTAACTGGCTGCTCTAGCTCCGTGGTTATCGTGTCGGCATTCGGTATCAAGGGTTTAAGGTTCCAACCGCGGCAGGTTAGTAATCGTATTTATTAATAATTGTATATTTGGCTTGGCCGCATAGTAGTAGTTGTTGCATAAATGCAATAGTGCCCGCGGCAGCACTACCTCTTTGTGTAAAAAAAAGGTGCATGAAGTACAAATGTATATTTCGGCATTTGGACAAAGTTGACGGATATTATAATATCCATACCAATATTATTTTAATGGCTAATAATATACGTATTCAGGCGGGAAGTCAACGATAAAAAAAGTGAGAAATTATAATGTTTCGAAAGAAAGTAATAAAAAAATACTTGTCGAATTATTATGAACTAGATTTACTAATAGTAAGAGAAAATTTGGAGAATTATCAATAATTTTTTCAGAACTTAATTTTTCGCTTTTACTAATGGGACTAATAAACTTGGATAGAATTTTTATGTCAAAGTCTCCCACGGATAAACTGACTACAGTTTTGAACGTTTTCTGCCATTATAATTTTTAAATGTAAATAGAAAGCTAAAAATTTGTCTGAAAGATTTAAATATTTCATTGAAGCTTAAAATTACTATTAGAATAAATACGAATTATAAAAGATTTAGAGATTTTGATTAAGAATAATAATTCACATTATTTAGCTGTTTGCGTTAGCCTTCCGAATTTAGAAAATATTCGTAAATACACAGCCATAAGTGAAACTTTTACAACAAATATTGACCAAGCGAATAAAAAATATAATTTATTAATCAAACAAACCACATAGTTTTTTTCTTAGTCTTTTGCTGTTTAGAAGTTCGTTTGTGATATGGTCATAGTTTTAACATGTAATAACAAAACTTGACTGTGACTTGGAATTAAAAAAATAGACTCATCTAAGAAGACAACGTATGTTTAAATGTTGTTGATTAAATTTATTTAAAAATGCATTCTGAAGTTTCTAGCCATATGGACAAAAACATTGTTGTTTCTTGGGGGGGGGGGGTATAAAAGCTTAGGTATTTTCTTGAATGCTTCCATCGAAATGTTTATCACTACAGGGGATAGCGGTTATCCCTAGGTATTCTCAAAGTTTGTTTATGAAATTCATGAAAGATTAAATATATAGATAATAGAAGTCTTAAAATATTTTATGCTTAAAGGTCCTTACCATGAAAATGGTTAGGCATGGTTGATTGAAAAACTTGTTTACGTTAAAATTCATCGAAAACTATTGCTGGGTTCGACTTGGTCACTTTCAACATTTTATTTTGCTGGTTTAATATTTCGTGTGAATGGATTTAAGAAATTCCTAATAATGTACCAATTTTTTATGTCGGCATATAATGTCACTGACGAGTTTTATATAGTGGTACATTGTGAACATCGTTGAAATATTGGAGAGTGACCGCAAATTTTGCCCGTTTTTGCAACCCCCATAACTTTGAGACAAAAGAACGTAAAAAGGTCTTAAATTAAAGAGAATTAAAATCTAGAAGGACATATTTTTCCATTTTTTATTTAGGGATAACTACCCTCTATTTTGAAGGTTAAAATGGTGAAAATAAATAAGTTTTTTAACAGAAAATAAAAAATATTTCTGTCTGTAATTGATGAAAACACTTTAATTATTTACGTATTCTCTACGCAATAATATATACAATCAAAAAACACCCTCTGAAAGGGGGTCGCAATTAATACGGGATCTTGCTATACTCGCAAATATGACTCCCAAGACTAGGAAAAAAATGCAAAGAAATAATTAAAATACTGAGAAATAGGCTGGACTTATACGTCTACCAAAACGTTAAGCGATAACCACCCCCAAAAAGGGGTTAAAATTCATGTTGACCTATTTTCATGAATTACACATCATAAATATATATTTTTTTATTTTCTGTTAAAAACTTATTTATTTTTCACACTTTTAAGCCCCAAAATAGGAGGAGTTACGTCTAAATAAAAAAACTGAAAAATACGTCCTAGATTTTTAATTAGCTTTAATTTGAGATCTTTTACGCTAAGTTGATTTTTTGTCTCCAAGTTATGAAGACGGGCTAAAATTCAACACTTCTGGCGATATTCTTTATACGGTTTAATTCCAGAATGCATGATTTTTGAATTACTCTTCTATCTTAAAGCTGGGAATTAAATGTTGATATCTCCTGTTAGAAGGTACAAGCAGATACATAACATAAATAAATAAAATGTACTTATTAATCCGTGAGGTGATTCTTTTTTCAAGGCCCCTGTTATTTGCAGATGATTAGAAATTGTTTATGGTAATTCATTCTGTTGATGATGCTGTAGACTACAGGGAGACTTGGATAGAGTCAGTGAGTGGTGCAGAATAAACAAAATGAATCTTAATATTAAAAAATGCAAGTTACTGTCCTTGTTTCGGGAAAGCTCCACTTCCATATGACTACGGTATCAAAACTGTGTCCTTCATTATGTGACTTAAATATTTATTTGGACATTAAGCTCAATTTTCATATTCACTATGACTTATTGCTAAACAAATGTTTAAAACTTCTTGGCTTCGTCTGCAGGAATACTAGGGATTTTCCAGACTGTAGATAGCATGAATACTTTGTATAAGGCTTTGTGTAAGATCTTCTGTAGAGTATCTGTCATGTGTATGGTCGCCTTCATATGCTATACATATTGAGAGTATTGAAAGGATTCAGACTTATGTAGTCATTATATATAAATATATATATATATATATATAAGATATATATATATATATATATATAAATATATAATATATATATATATATATATATCTATATATAATATATATATATTAATATATATATGTTGTAGCTTATGAAAAAAGTTGCCCCAAGCTTGGGCGTAATTTTGTAGCCTATGAAAAGGTGTTTAATTGCGCCCCACGTACACTGCGTCATTTTGTAAGATGTTAAAACTGTCCTCAGTTTGAGGCATCTTTTTTGTACCTGTGAGAAGTTGTTTGTCCCACGCTTGAGCGCAATTTTGTAACATTGGAACTTACCCGCTTTAATTTCTGATACTGAATTGAGTGAACCCTGATTTTAAAAGAACTAAAGAAATTAAACACACACTAGCTCAGTTTTCCTTGGTAGAGAGATATGGGTAAGAGATAATTTTCTTACGTCTTTTTGGAATTAATTTCTATTTTTTTAAAAGGCTTTAGCTGTACCAAATTTTTGGGCACATCCATTTTAAAAGAAAGGATCTAACTTCAGCTAAAAAAATGGAAAAATGCTGAAGGAAATTATTGTTGGTAAACAAAAAAATCAGTTTGGTACAGCCGTTCTTTGCCCTGAAAATAGGATAGGTATTCAGTGAGACACTAGCTTTAATCAACAAAAAAAAAGAGAATTATTCATGTATTTTTTTTTAAATTAAAAAGTTCTAACGTTTGCAGTTTTACCAAAAAATTCTAGCCTATCTAGTAGTTGTTATATTTAAATTTTAACTATTATAACCCCCGAAGACGAAGAGTCGTGCTTTACACTTCACTTTTTAGTCTGTTTTAAAATTGTAGTTAAGGCACTTCCGGGATAAGTGCGTATTGAAGGAAGTTTATTGTTACTTACTGTTCTTATTCCTGTGTAGTGATGGACTACGCCCGATTTCACACTTTTTCTTAGCAAACCACTTAGAAAGCCCACTCTACGGCTTTTAGTGGCAATCGACCTACTGGTGCTTTTATCTTAGCGGTTCTGATGAAATTAGCCTACTTTTTCGCTAGATGAAAATAGCCTCTCGGACTAGACGGTACTTGAGCCAGGCATGCGGCTAGAGAGGAAGGGAGAAACAGCCCACTGCGGCTCTATGGAAAACAGGCCTCGATTCAAGCTCCCCTGGAGACCTTAAATAATCTGCTACTTTTTGCCCTGTACAATAGAGCGACGACGCTCCAATCAAACTGTCGGATCTAAACATTTTCACCAATCGCGGCGTACGCGAGTCAGGTTCCGGTGCATTAGGAACCCCCGCAACAATTACAGTATATACCTTTTGAAACGTCTTGGTACCTTCGTCTATTATTTGTTTAGTAACAGTTCGAGACAAAAAGGAAAAATAAGTATACATAATCTTTGAGACAAATGGAAACATCAGTAACATGTAACATAGGTCACTTTAAATCCTAGGAAAAACAATGAGAATGTTTACAATTTAAATACCTCCCCCTTAATTACATCAAAAAAGAGAGAAAAATAGTCTTCACTTAGTTCCTAATAAAACTTATATGTTCTTATGCGTATGAAAACGGTACAAGAAGTGGTAACACAGGATTCATCAACTTAAGTACTTAAAGGTTCAGACTACATTAAAACGTCAAATATTACACAACTTCGTGGTATAACCTTATACCTTACTAACAGAACGATTAATCTTCTACATTAAGTCACTTATATAGTCAGGTACAAATGGATAACCCAAATATGAAATCCTACTTTGCAAAGTGACACATCTAGAATCCTATATAACTTAAGTAACTTAACGCAGATCCTAATTAAAGCAAATCTAATGTTATAAGTTACCATATCAAAAGTAAGAATAAACATGCTCGGCTTGCATTGAAGCATAGCGGACATAGGAATATAAAACCACATTCTTCCAAAATAAACAATAATCGCGGTCTTACTATTGATATAAAAGAAAAACTTTACACGTCTCTGTTTATTGTTACCAATCAAAAGAAGCAAAAAAAGATAAAACTTTGTCTAGTACTACGTGTCTAACTCAACAATAGTGAATCTGAAATAAAAATCTATAACACTTACTCCCCCCTTTAAAAATACCATTAGAAAATTATTTAATGGATATGGTCTGAAAATTATTCATCTCTTTCTACTCCATTTTCTTGTCTACTAGACCATAAAGAAATATTGACTTTAATCTAATGTCCGTTATATTATAGACAAAAAATAATCAAAAAAGGATCTATCTAGTGGCAATTAACACTTACACTAAACAAAGAATAAATGTCTTGTGCAGAAACCTCATTATTAGCACTAGGCCAAAAAAAAAATAAATAAAAAAATAAAATAAATCGTTGGATTAATATCCAGACAAAAATTCTACGGACTCCGGGAATAAATCGCGAATCATTAGCTTTAGCTCAAGAGAATCGACGAAGAAAACATTATCACAATCATAGTACCATCTTTAATCACTACAAGTTTCGCAACTTCACTCATGGAAATATAATCGCACACTATCGCGCAATTGATCCGACCGTCCCTAAAGACCAAATCTAGACCATGCTTAAATCGCTAGAGGAAAACGCTCTAGGTTGATCGCCAGATAATCGCACTTCTATAGACGCAATGTCGACGTCCTAAGACATCCAGACATGCTAAAAGTCCGCCATGGAAAACGCTCTAGTTGATGTGTCGCCAGAAAACATGTCAGCTCATCGCCTACACTAAACACTTTTCTGGTATAATTTAACGCCAGAAAAAAAGCTCGGGGCCCTTCCTCCGCCAAGAAAACACTCTGGCCATATATCGCCAGAAAAAACTTCGGCTCCCTCCTCGCCAAGGAGAAAAAACACTCTGTAAGTAGTCCTCGAACTGACTCACAGCCTGCGTTCTAAAAACAATCTCGCCAATAAACATAGTGAGCAGCCTATAAAAAGCTAACAATACCAACTATAGGCACAGTGAATAGCTATAAAAGCTAAATCACAAACTGAATGATCCTGCTTCAAAAAGCAAATGTACACAAAGACAGAATGATTAGTCCGCGCGCACTAACCATCAAGGAAACATTCCTAACATAACTATATGAGACAGCAAGTCTCGAAATAGGACCTCCCTAAAGTCATAATCCTATATATAGGAGTCCATAAGCAAAACGACTCAAAATCTCGCATTTTGAGCACATGCCCTCAGGCAACCAACATACACTGAAATATAACAGAAATATATACAGAAATATATACAGAAATACAGAAATATATACAGAAATATATACAGGAGTTCAAATCCCAAACTCTTGGTTATGATAACTCCATACTGAGCTTGGTGAAAGCTCTTAGCAAAAGCTAATCAAATCTTCGGCACATCGCACCAAAGTGACAAATCTGCCTAGAAACATGAGCCAGAAAAAACGCCCTCCGTCATTCTTCAGGGTGGCTACACAGAGATATAAAACTTAACCAGCATTGCGCTTCTCAAGTTGCATGAAGAACCCTCGTGTACTGGTCTCGCCCTAGAACAACAACGAAAAACATTCAATCCATCCCACATAACAGGAGACAAACACCTCACCACGATATACTGAATGGTGGAGACAATAAAATACAGAATTGGTGACCCTGGTGTCCACCAACAAAAGGGAGTAGATTATAGCATCCACTAAACTAAACGGTGTCTACCACACCACCATAAGTCAAAAAAAATTTAATCAATAGGGTGTTCCGAAACACACTACTGCCAACAGCCTGTCACCACTAATAGGCTAATTGGAGCTGAGGTCGACTACAGTAGCTAGGCTCTCCTTTGGTTCAAATAGAAATAACCATTGGGTAACAAAACCCCTAAAGGTCCCAAAGGTCAAACGTTCACCCCCCATAGACTACCCTTCCAATCAGTCTGTTCCTCAGGAAGACTAACTCCCTGCCAAACGTCGTAACGGCATCTGTTAGCACCCGGTGCATCACAGCCTGTAAAAACAGATAACTCATGGGATACAACCTAAAAGGTTTACAAGGTTGACTTAACCAAGCTTCTAACGAAATTTTAAAAAACGAAAATGAGCTTAAAAAGCTACATGAAGCAAAAATTTCTCAAATTTTTGGTGGCAACGCAACAAAACTTTTGAAGACGACAAGAGCTTTTCCAGCTTAATCAGAAACAAGAAGAAAACATCGTTGACAGCTAAAATATTCGATCATGGTGTTAATCGTCTCCCTAGACAATAGCCTCTAGAAGAAACTGCTACAGGTATCAGGCATAACCGTTTTCTGTCAGCCCAAACTTCTAGATTACCTCTTGGAAATCTAAAAATTCGGTTAGGAATCTTCCTTCACTGCGCTTAGCCTCTCTTGACAAGGTTCTCATCTCGGTATCAGATTTTGATCATTTCTTTGTGAAACGACTGTCTTACTCTGCTCTCATCTCCTGTAAATGATCAGCCTTTAGTTCTCCTGCAGAACTTCAATTTCTATCAATCTGATAGTAAACCGAAAAAACTCAACATACGCCTATGAGTCCATGCAAAAAAATTTTAAAAAAATTAGTGACTCAAAGGTAACGTTTAAACGGCTCTGAAAAAAAATAGAAAATACCCTCAGTTTGTCAATTCAGAAGAAGATCTAAATCAAAATAATCCAAGTCTTAGACTTACTGGATAAACCAAAATCAATTTACTCTTAATTGCACCCATATACCACTAAGGTAATAAAACACCCACTCGGGTAACAAACTTTGAAATTGCTCATAAAAATTTTGACTCTACATCACACTACACGAGCTACATCTTGCGCTTGTCCTAACTCAAGATCACCTTGGATTGCCTCTAATCAAAATTTCGCTTCCAAGTGTCAAGAACTGGATATTATTTGGGGTCATAAGCAAATCAAATCCCGCGACCACCGACATACCAGTCTTATGATATATCCTGAGTGTGACTCTTTCGCAAGCTCGCAACAGCTGAGTCGATGCTAAACATCAACTACAATCAACCTAAGTTTGGATATGGCAATACCCAAAACCTTAGCATTAAACAATAAAAGTAAGCTATTCTCTGCTCAACTTTTATAACAGTCAAAAAAAACGAGGTCGTCACCTCTACAGAGCAACATCAAAAAAAAATTAAAGCAATTAAGATAATGTAAATATAAATTATTCTTCTTCTGACAAACTTTCACTAGGGTTAGGTTCATTGAATGGTTTTAAGTCTTTAATATGCCATCGTCCTATTTTAGTCCCATCTAAATTAACTAAACCATAAACTAAATCTGAAATCTTTTCTCTAATCACGCAATGCACATACTTAGGTACCAACTTAGATGTGAATTTATCTGCTGCACTGGAAAGAATTTTATTTTTTCGCCAAACGTGATCACCTATATTAAAGGCAAAATCCCTTTTTCTAAGGTTGTAAGACTTACTGTTCCGTTCATAAGCCTTATGTATCCTACTACGCACGTCGGTGAAAATATCTTTTAAACCCTTTAAATTTTCGGCGTACGCACCCCTGTTACCCGGAATTATTTCGCTGTCAACATTGACATCCAAATCTAAATTTTTATAATACGATCCAGATAGAGGTATATGTCTGCCGTAAACTAAGAAAGACGGTGTAAACCCTGTTACTTCGTGTCTTGCGGTGTACACGGGATTAAAACGGATGTTAAAACTATATGTCTCACTTAAGCTCTTAAAACACTCAGAAGTAAACTGAGTACCGTTATCGCATATCGAAAGCGATGAAACTCCGTGGATTAGAAAAATATCGTTTTCTAAAATTTTCAAAAAGCATTCGGCTTTAGAGCTTTTCAAAGGAAATAACACGGTATACTTTGTTAACCAGCAAGAAATTACGAAAAGTCATTTATTTCCTTTTTTGAACGTGGAAATGGGCCTACTAGATCAGCTGCTATGACTTGAAAAGGGTAATTAACCGTTTTCTCTTTTCCCATCAGTCCCATAGGTAGTGTATTTGGAGATTTCTGCGCTCCACATACTTCACAAGTCCTC